>APFE030321725.1:127198-174326 GCA_000404065.3 Pinus taeda
AATAAAAAAATAAAATAATAATAAAAAATAATAATAATAATTTGACCATGGTCCTGAGGTCAAAATTAGTCGTTGGTCATATAAACCGTTGGAGGCTCTACTCAATCTATTTAACATGCTAAGCTGGATCTGTTTCTTCAACTTGTCTTGACGATGAACCACACTAGTTCGTTCGAAACACGTTGACAAATGTTTTCTTCATGTGATTTTCGCCGAAACTCTTCTTATAACTTTATTCATATTGATGAATATAATGAAAATTATTTCAATATGAATATAGAGACAAATATTCCATTTAGTCGTAATCCTAAGGACTATGAGAGCAACACTAACGAAGGGCAAGATGAAGAATTTCAAATAAATAGAGAGTCACATTTTCCACTTAGCCCTAATCCTATGGACTATGAGAGATGTAGTGATGAAGGTCAGGATGAAGAATTTGCAATAAATCGAGAGTTGCATTTTCCACTTAGTTCTAATCCTAAGGACCATGAGAGAAATAGTGACAAAGGGTAGGATGAAGAATTTCCAATGAATAGAGAGTCACATTTTCCACTTAGTCCTTGTCCTATGGACTATGAGAGCGACAATGAAGAAGGGAAGGATGAAGAATTTTTAGTAAATAGAGAGTCACATTTTCCGCTTAGTCCTAATCCTAAGGTCTATGAGAGAAACAAGGACGAAGGGTAGGATGAAGAATTTCCAGTAAATAGGTATTCACATTTTCCATGTTGTCCTAATCCTAAAGACTATGAGAGCAACACTAACAAAGCACCAGATGAATACTTTCTAGTAAATAGAGAGTCAATTTTTCCACTCAGTCCTAATTCTAAGGACTATGAGGGTAGAACTAATGAAGGGAAGGATGAAGTTGATGAAGAATATACTACAAGTTAGTATTTCAAAAACACAGATGATGGTAGTGAAAAATTTCCTATAATTGAGGAAGGTAATGAATAATTTAAAAAAAATTATGGTGATGAATTTCATAAATATGTTCAAAATGATCATAGTGAGGATAATGTTCCTCCTCATGATGATGAAAATGCTTATACATAGGATGATAAAATGATGGATACGTTGCTAACAAATATTGTATCTCGAAGTAGGACTAGACCTTTTCGTATCAATCCAAGATGTTCTAGTTATACAAGGGGTAGAGAAAAATATCTCACGAGAAGAGGTTATATCAGTGATCTCATTTCAAGTGAATGTTGTCAAAATGATTTCTTGAAACATATTGATTTCAAGTTTTCACTGGAGAAAAGGAAGAGATATTTGTCAATGAATAAATGCATGCAAAATTCATATTTAATGGGGTGCATGCAATCTACATTTTTAGGTTATGATTATCATATTGGGTCTTTATTTCTCTGTAGAAAGGATTTCAAAATGTTTCAGTTAGTTGGTAATTTTCGTTTGTCAAGAATCCAAGAAATTTGGAAAAAAATCCCACATTTTATTCAGATGTACATCATAAACGAGATTTTGGGCCATTAGAAGATACTGTAATGTCATGGATGCAAGACGTATTTTCAAAGCATGGAGAGTGTATGCCAAATAGAGACACAATTCATATTCCAAATAATTTCTCAAGATGAGAAATCTACAACTTATACAAAGAATATGAAGAATGTGTTGAAGGAAATGGTCATTTTATTACATATCAATATTTTGTGAAGATATGGAGGAAATAATTCAACAATGTCCATATTCCTAGGAAGACAAGGATGGGGGTTTTCCATACATGTTCTTCTATTAAATACAAAAGGATAAATGTTAAGGGGCAGAAATAGGTAAGCATTCATAGCATTATTTTTTAAAATTGTATAGTCGTCAACTATGAAAATGTATTTATCAATAGGTTTCTTTTATGTTATGGGTAGATTCCATTGTTAAAACCCTTCAAGGGCATCGTGAACAACAAACAAGTGAAAGGAAAAAGTTGTACAAGCATCGAAAGAAGTGTTATCTTAATCCACCCAGATATTTGGTTTTGATAATTGTTAGTATGGACCGGAAGAGAACACTTCTACCACATTTTGTTCGCACACTCAAAAATTTACAAGAGGAAAATTTTATTCAGTTTCACTTGGTCGGTTGTATGGTCTTCAATGGGAAAATGTTGCCAAGGGTTTACTTCATAGCTCCAAATATTCATAATGATGAAAATTTGACGATAACCATAATTCATGATGCGATTTCTCATTGGTTTGGTAATGTTCCTGAAGTTTTGTATCTACAATTGGACAACACTTGTTGTGAAAACAAAAACCAAATTGTTTTTGGATATATAAACATGCTTGTTGAATTGAAAAATTTTCAGAAGGTAAAGGTTGGTTTCCTTCTTGTTGGGAACACTCATGAACATATTGATCAGATGTTCAATAATATTTTAGTAACATTGAGGAGGAAGGATGTTGGGAGTTTGCCATCATTAATTGAATGTATTAAGAAATCATACATGCCAAAGCCTATTTTTCATGTGTTGGAAGAAACTGTTGACATGTGAAGGTTTATTATGGGATCACATGGTGAGGAGAAATGCATTGAACAAGTTAATGACATTAGATTCCAACATCAATTTCATATCAAAAAAAATTATGGGAAAACACTAATATGGGGCAAGAAGTATTCAACTACCGCAAAATGAGCGTTGCCATTAGGTTTGGAATTTTTGAAGTTCATTCCAGATCATCCAATATTTTCATCAAATATTCTTATTACAATAAGTTTCTGAAGTTCATAAAGCTCGAAGGCAGAAGGGGGATATAAAATATTCTAAATGCTTGGAAGAAATTAAAAAATCTATTAGATATACATATGAGTACTTGATGTTGCTGATTCAGTTTGGTGGGAGTCTTTTTTCAATAATTAAGTGATGTCATTTCAAGATCAACAAATGAATATATACTTTTGAAGACTCCATTTCTTTGGCCACAAAATGTGTCGAATGAACATGAGAAAAGAAACATTGTTGAACAACAACAATCTCATGGTATTATTAATATTTCATAGGTAGAGGAAAGAGAAATGTATATTGGTTCCATAATATTTCTTGCACAACTTGAAGCCATGGAAGACCTTTATAGGGGTTCAATACATGATATCAAGAAGGGTTGCATAATCGTAGTGTTAGCGGATGTAGATGCACATGACTAGCCATTCTGGGTTTCCAAGGTTATAAAGGTCATTACAAAAAATGAAAATGTTGCAAGTGTTGAAGTACATTGGTATGCCACAAATACACACCCATTAAATGGTGTGAACAAGCCAAAGATGGTAGTTGATAACGGAAAGAGAAAAAGAAAGGGTACAAATATAAATCATCACCACACAGACCTCTTAACATTGGAGGATGTTGACATACTTTTTTATGACTTCAATTTAACAAAGAGAGAAACTCTTCGCTTCAGGATGATAGAGATTCTAAAGAGGTTGCTACCAGAAGAAACAAGGTTGAGATGGGAGTCTGCTGAACCTAGTCGTAGATCTAGAACACTTTTGAAACTTGAAATTGTGGGCATGCATGTTGACTCAAATGTGACACTAGTTGATGAAATAGAAGAATATGGAACATCTTCATATGCATCCAATCATTCATTCGAAGATGTGAATTCTGATGGTGTGCAAGAACATATAAGTGATTTTGAATAGTTGTCTAAGACAATTTATATCAATGATGTTTGCATGGTAACTTGAAATAAATATTTTAACTTATGATCTTACATGAAGTTATGAGTCATTTTTATGTTTGTTGGACTATATGTTTTAATTATGATGAATTTATTTGCTTAGAATATCCACAATGCAACAATAAATTAGAGAAATAATTTATGTTTCATTCAATCTACAAGTATTGATATTTTGATTAATTTAGTCATATAATTTGTTCATAATGTCATGGTTGAAATATGTTGAAAACTTAAAGTTTTTTAATTCTATGGTTGAAAATTGTCAATTTTTTGTTGTTGTTGTTGTTTTTTTTTAATGTTATGGTTGAAAACAATTAGAATTTTAGCTATTTTTTGTGTCATTTTATTATATGTTTATTGACATGGATCAAAATTGTTGGAATTTTAATGTGTTCCGAATCTCATTATTTTAATGTGTTCCCTTGCTAAAAAATGTTGAAATTGTAACCGAAAAAGAAAAATGTTATTCTACTAACAAAATTAGTGTGTTTTATTCATTTATTTTAGACAAAAGAATTGGCTTTACTAACATTTTTAAAAAATGTTGAAAATTAACCCTAAAAAAAATAAAACATTGTTATGGAATGCACACTTTTCAGTTTTTTGTTGTTTTCATGTTTTTTGGGGTTTTTTTGGATAGATTTTTCGTTTTGAGTTTACAGTTCCCATTTCAAAGTTTACATAGTTCCAAGATGAGAGTTTGAGCCTCAGACTTGCATAATGCCCATCTAGACAAGGTGACACATGACCAAGGGATGAACAGATCTACCCGGTAAGAGTGTGGGAAACAAGCATATCTAAGTGATAGTGCATGTTAAAGTAAAAATTTGACTAAGTATGGATATATGAGTGCAAAACTAGTGCAAAAGATTGACATGCAAAAGGAAAAAAACATGCGAGAAGAGTTTCCGCAATGACGACCACTAATGAGTAAGAACAAGAAAACTATTGTGACACTTGTGAAAGGTGTAAAAAGGATCTCATAAACACTTTTACAACCTAATATACTTTAAAAATTCAACAAAAATGAAATTAAACAAGAAAAAAAGCACTCACAGAAGCTAAACGATAAAAATGACAAAAGACAACAAAAACGAAACTCAACCCGAAAAGCACTACAAACTCCACCAAAGGCTCCTTAATATTCTTGGGAACGCTAGATATCCAAGATTGAATGTAAAAATGAGTTGGTTTCCATTATATAGATCTCAACCAGTTAGGGTTTATGACGCACATGCCTAAAATTAAGGAAAAAGCGACACTTGGCATAAAATTCCAAAAATAGTAAGTGTGCCACCTTCAAGAAACTAATTAATGAATCCCTATTTTATAGGGATGTTTATTTCTTTTTTCTTTTTAATTTTCTTTTTTGGGAAACTTGCATGCACACTACCAAGAAGGATTGCAAAATTCCTGAGGATTGGACAACTTCTTGACTCAATGCATTCAACAGTTTCTGAGCTGAAGGGATGATTTTCACAGTTTCCATCAATAAGGCTGGGGTGCCATCCAAAATTGTGTAGTTTTCATACTCAAGGTTGGCCTACCAAGAAGAATTGTGTAGTTTCTAGAGGTAAGGCTGGCCTACCTTCCAAGATTGTGCAGTTTTAGGAGGCAAGCCCAAAAATGCTACAACGTCAAGTCAGAAGTTATCTTGTGTTTGAAATATGCCAAGCTAAGATTAGTACATCACAAGAAAATCATGAAAAGATAAGTCTTTTATCATAGCATGAATACTTGATGACAGTAAAGGAGAAGCACCCGTGGATAGAAGAAAGGCTCCAAAATAAAAGCATAGGAAATGTTCTAGAGGGTGGTTGTAGTAGCAACAATAGGATGCGATCCTCCCTGTGAAGTAGTAAAGAACCCATATACCCTGTGCCTAATCCATTGGGATTCTCCCAAAGCTCTACCCTGCAACCTAGAAAATGTTACATGCTCTCTAATTGAGTCTAATCCTCAACTGAAACTAAACCAAAACAACTAAAAACTAAAACTATTGAAAGGATGCTCTAACTGTGAGCTTATTTGCAAGAACTCCTACCTACTAAGCTAAATTATGAGCTGCTTAATCAAATAAAGTGAAAGGTCCCATGCAACCATGAAAGCATCTTTTCCATTGGTTGAGCTCCTTGCATATCTTTTTTCAGGGGAAAAATGAAAGGCTTACTTAATGGAAACTCAAATACAAACTTGGATATTGATTTAATATTGACAAAATTTAAAAATGTAGGCTTGCTTATTTCTTATAGAAATGATGCAAAAGGAGGATCCTCAAAAGAATCAAAACTGGTATTACAGTTTTGCAATATATTGTCACCCTGATATGAAACTCCTCAAACTAAATTCTCCTTTTTATACACCTCCATGTGATGGATATCATAATGTTGCAAATAAAAACTTTCTAGACCAGAAAACATTGTTGGTTGCAACACTTATTCTTCACCATCTTCATTTACATCAGAGAAATATTTTCTACATTTCTGAAAAATAACAAATGAAACAACCATGTATTATAAAATAGGAGTGACTAAAGATCATCCTTCACATGATTGAATGAAAATATTATCTAGATCTTTGAAACCTTCTAAATCTATCATTTTGAAGGATGTAACATCATGAACAAATTCAGTTCCATCCAAGGGGTCTAAAAAATCTTTCTCTTCTTTAGTATTTCCTTGTAACTCTAGTTAGCTACCCTCATAATTGGTTTCACGGCTTATACTATTGACACATGTATTTCAAAAGTCTGTTTTTCACCAATTTCTTCAGGAGGCAAAATCTAAGAAAATGTATGAGTTGAAAAACAAACTGATTGGGTATCCTCATCCCTTTCCCGATCATTTGAAATTTGAAAATACTGTTGAATGTCCTTATCAACCAAAAGGGAAAGGACTTGCTGTATATTATCATGGTTCTTTAGAAAACTAAGGTTATGATATGCTTGAATTTCATCCGAGTGAAAAAAATTTGTTTGTTGGAAGTTTGTTTGAGTTTCATTGCAGCTAGTCTATACTTTTTGTTCCTAACGGTGGAAGTAATTCTTATACAATGCTTCTAGAATCTCTTCGTCCATAAACTCATCGTTACCATAAATTATTTCTAAATGTTTGATGAAACTTTCAACATGTATTACCAACAACAATGAAGGATAATGCTCTTTAAAACACTGATAAAATGATGAATGGAAATCTTCAAGCAAATACAAGTTACCCGGTGGCAATTTTTCATACCAATATTTTGCATTTTCCTCTAAACAAACCATAAATATTTTCATCAAATTATTCTCATGTAATTTAACTCCAATCTTTCATACGTGCATATGAAATTTAATTAAATGAAGAGCAACATCATCATCGTTTTGATCTCTAAATTTTGGTAAATATGATTGCCAATATTTGCATGGAATGAAATTTGGAAAACTTGGGATATGTGCACAGTTCATCGAAGCATACCTTGTGATCTTGATAAATTAGGTCATTGGATTTGCAATTATGCTCTAGATTCATCGGATAGTGGAGTCACATTCGTGTTTTGAGCTCTGGATCATTTGACAATGGAGTCATCAAGTGAATGATTTACAACTTAATGACGTTTGACTGTTGTTCACTTTCAATGGTTAGATTTGGATCTTTGTCGTTCTCCCAGGGAAGTTTTCACCTTCGTTCCCTGAAAACAATGCAAATATATTTTCAATAAAAAATGTCCTAGCTGTGAAAGGAAATCTTTGAGGTAACCTTTGAACCAAACTTGTATATCGAAGGCTAGTTGTTCCAACCTGGAGAGGGCTCTCTCTTGCAACTCAATATTCCAATATCACCTTAAAGACTGGCTGTGTATGTCAACTATGGCTAGATATTATGTGAAGTAGGGTTTCAAAATATTGTGGTAGGGCATAGAAGTAGAAATCCATTGGGAATGGAGTCATATTAAAATATTGAGCTCAAGCATATAACAGACAAATTTCAGAGGCAAGATATATAGTATTGTTCTATATTTCAATTGATAGAGATGATAGTAAAAGGGGGAGAAACAACCCATTAAGACAAAGCACTAGTTAAATGAATTCCATGCTTAGCTTTATTTAGAATTGGTGATATTTGAATGCATGATAAAGATAATCAAAATATGAAATCCTTAAGCATATACTTTCATTCAAATACAATGAAGAGTTACATTCAATGACAAGACAAAGGAGACATAAACCAAGAAGAATGACTATTGGAATATCATAATGAGAACCTATGAAACAATTGAGTGCCTTCTGCATTAGATTAATCAAACTTGAGTATGAATAGTAATGGTTTTGTTCTCAAAGTCTCAACCATTCATTCATTTTCATAAACCTCTTTATAGAAACACTACATAGGTTTCAAATCCACAAATTGTGGAAAGTCTTAATTACAATAACCATCGAGATCCAAAAGAAATGGATCTAAGAAACATCTTCACCCATATTTAGTTTTCTAATTGAAATAATAAAGGAGGAGATAATATCTAATCCCCAAGTCGAATTTAATGAGGTGGCCTTCAGCTGTTGACTTGACTTTTTTATAGGAAACAAAATTTCGAAAAATATGGAAAAATAGGCCTTAAAGATACATTCAGATATCTCAAACTGTGATAGCTGTTAGTAAAACCTCTTTGTGTTTTTTCCAAAAACCTCTTTTTGTTTTTTCCAAAATGCATCACTATCAGTTCAGAAACTGCATTTTAAAACAATTACTAAAATAGTAAAAATCTTGTAGGCAATGGAAAATGATTTTGTAGCGCTGGTAAAAAATGAAAACTACAATGCTTTTGGTTACGAAACTTGGTATGAACATTTTTTAATATTTTAAACTATAGGTAATGACCACAAACCTCAAAATATCACTCTTCTAAAAAAAATTAATGTGCCTTAGAGCTCATAGTTACTTAAATTGACTTATCATATTTTTCCCTTGATATGGCAATGTAACTGGACCGAATTAAGACAGAGTCAATTCCTACAATCAATTTTGAATTTTTTGAGAATGTAAACAATGTTCTAACAAGTTGCTTTAAATTTTTCCTGATCTTTATCATCTCCTAATTCATTTATTTTAGTAAATATTAGGGGAATTTTGACGTCTAAAATGGGCCTCCTAAGAAAAATGTACAACCAAAATAAAATTTATAAGGACCTGCTAGTTCCAATCTTTGCAACCTGTCACTAGCGATCAATATGAGCTCTTATTATTTTTGGTTTTTGGACAGATTTTTTGCAAAAGATATTCAGCCAAAAAAACATGTCACAAGTGTGTTCATCAAGAGCAGCTTGGAAAGAGCTTTCCAACAGTATATCACACTCCTGTAACTGGCTCCGAGATTAGAAGATATGATTGAAATGAATGATTGCTTCTCGGTTATGCATGTTTTGGGGTCAGTTGCTACACACAGGGACAAGTTTACAACAAAATCAGTTTCAATAGGAATTTTACAAAAGTGGAAGAGGCTTTTGTCCATAACATACCAAATAACAAAAACCTCCTTCCGTTTTTGCATAGGTATTACTATGTGGGAGATATGAAGTGATATTTGGAGCCTACATTAAAACAAAACAAATATTTCATATTTTTTACTGTTTTAGTAATTTTAGTGTGGCACCATTTTACAATAGATGGAAAGTAATTTTGAAAAACCCAAGGAGGGTTTTATTAACCACGAGCCATATAGAAAAAACCTCTTTCATGTTATTCACAGGTGTCATGCATTTGAATATGTGACTAGATCTTTACAACTCATTTTACAGATTTAAGTTTTTAATGATTTTCTGTTTTAGAGATGATTTTGTGGCATAGATTCCGAGCATCTGGAAACAAATTTCCCGAATTTGAGAGAGGTTGTTATCCAAAATGACATTATATACAAAAGCCTCTTTCAATTGTGTAACAAGTTTTATTATTTAGGAGATACGAGTTCATCTTCAACACCTATTTTCAGAAATTCGGTTTTTGAAGAAGATGGCTGAGTTCAATTCCCTTAGTACAAGGATGAGAAAATGTATATATTTTATGAATTTCATAGTAGAGAGGTTGGATTTTGGAAACAAAGAAGCATTTAGACTGTGTAAAGTTTTATTGAATATCATAATAAAGCATTTTTTGCCCTTTAGGCCTGGGATTCATCACGGTGCTTAAATGTTCAGTATGTTTTTTCTCTTGTAATTCATTTACACATTATGTTTATGTTTTTCTCCTTTCTTTTAACATGATCTAAGTGATATGTTAGGAATTTATCCAGAATGATGCTCCTTTCATGATGATTTTGCTGTTAGTAGTAATGGTTGTCTTAGCAGAATTCATCCTTGGCTAGATGCTCTGTTGAGCAACCTTGTGATTCTCTTTCATCTAAAGTTGCTGTTGTAGATTCATCCTTTGTCTGATGCCTACAGGGTAGCGGGGTTTCTCCCTCATATTTATCACATTTACAATCTTCACTTGGTTGAACATGGCAATTAATTTGCCCCAAGTTTGCCAGCGAAAACTGACATCGATTCCATAGTCCAATCACTCTTTCTCTTGTTGTTTTTGACCCAAAACAAATCCAATCAAATCCTTTGAGCTACTATACCTAGCCTAAAATCTACGTTAAGTTCAATCACCTCAAGCCCTAATTGCCAATATCTTAGTTGAGATTGACAAAGAGAGAGCCCTCTCCCGACCTGGTAGGGCTAGCTACCAGGTTAAGCGTGGTTTGATCTTACCCTAGACCTGCCTTCCTTCAGCCTGAGGTAGATCAAGGCCCTAATGGAACCAATATGATTTAAGATGATTATGTCAACCATGGGGGATGATTCACTATTTTTGGAGTAAAAGAGTAAAAAAAAAAATAAAATAAAAAATAGTAAAACTACTTTTTCAATTATCTATCTAAGGTTTTACTCGAATTTCAAGAAGTGATCATTAGATGCAAAATTTGATTCCTCATCCAAGGAGTAACCATGTTATATATTTTCGATGGACCCTACTACACAAAAGATTAGAAATACATGAAAAACATTATTGCAATCACGTTTTTCATTTATTTCTCATTTGTCATGTAGTAGGGTCCATCGAAAGCATGCAACATGGGTACTCCTTGGATGAGGAATCAAATTATGCATCCAACGAGTGTTTCCACTTGAAATTTGAGTTAAACCATATGGAGATAAGTTGAAAATATGAGTTGAAAAATTAGTTTTTTCTTTTTTCCCTCTAAAATTTGATGATTTAATGTAATCTTATTTCATTATTTTCACTATTATTTTATAATTTCCTTAGGAGGCCAATTTTAGACATCAAAATTCCCCTAATGTAGGGCTTTTGCATTTCTTGCCATAAAGTTCCTCAAAGGGACTTATTCCCATCGATTCTTGATAGCCATTTTTGTATACAAATTATACTAGTGGAAGGCAATCTTCCCACTTTCTTGGTTGATGCATCACATACATCCTTATCATTCCTTGCAATATTCTATTTACTCTCTCTATTTGGCCATCATTTAGAGGATTATAAGTTTTAGTAAAGGCTAATTGAGTTCCAAACCTAACAAACATTGACTTCCAAAATTTAGAAGTAAAATTGACATTTATATTTGATATTATTTTTTTGGGTACTCTATGCAATTGATTATCTCTTTCATTAAGATCTGGGCTATATCTATTGCTTTATGAGTATATGTAAGATTTATGAATTGAGATTTCTTACTCAACTTATCCACTACCACCATGATAACATCATGCTTTCTAGGTATGCTAGGAAATATTGTATTGAATTGGATATGTCCTCCCATTTCTATTTCGAAATTGGAATTGGTTGTAATAGTCCAGCTGGATGCCTACACTCTACCTTTACTTGTTGACATTCCAAGCATTTCGAAATTGGAATTGGTTGTAATAGTTCAGCTGGATTCCTGCACTCTACCTTTGCTTGTTAACATTCCAAACATTTTTCAAGGTAAACATATGTCCTCTTCATGGATGCCATCATATTTTGATATCCAGGGTGTCCATAGTAAGGTCTTTAATGGAACTCACCCATGATAAGCTTCCTTAAATTCCTGACATTGGGCACATATTTCATCATGGAGCTGGTGGATTCTTCTTACCGATCCATCTAGCTATTCTTTCCAATATTTCTCCACATATTATTAATATTCATCATTTATCACTGTTTCTTTAATCCTCTATTTGATGTCAAATGAACAAGTACTTATGGTTTCTAGGTGAACCTCTTGCAAACTTATACTGAGTGTATATGCCACCTTATTCTTTTTTCTTTTGATTTACTTAATTTCAAAAATCAAATTCATTGATTAAATCCAACCACATGGCTTATCTGGAATTTAGTTTGGGCTAGTTAAACAAGTATTTTAGACCACTCTGATCAATCATTAAGACAGACCTCCTTCCAAGTAAGTAATGCTTCCACATTTTTAATGCGTGCACAATCACTTCAAACTCCAAGTCATAAGTGATGTAATTCCTTTCATGCTCATCCAACGTCCTTGATTCATGTCAGATTACATGTCCTTCTTGCATTAGGACTCCACCAAGTCCCTCATTGCAAGAATAAGTACATACTTCAAAGTCTTTCTTTGGATCAACTATTCTCAAAATAGGCGCACAAGTGAGTAACTTATTTAGTTGTTCAAAACTACTTGCACATTCAGGAGTCCATTTGAATTTTGCTCCTTTCCTCTACAATGTTGTGATGTGATGCCCAATCTTTGAAAAATTTGTAATGAATCTTTGATATTAACCAAACAACCCCATAACTGATTCAACCTTTGTCACATTTTGGGGTGTGGGCTATTCCATTATCACTTTGATGTTTTCTGGATCCACAACCACTCCTTTTGAAATTACATGACCCAAATAGTGAATATGATTTTGAAAGAAATCACACTTGTTGAGTTTGGGATACAATTTATGCTCTCTGAGTAGTTGTAGTGTAGTTATCAAGTGGTCTTCATGCTCCTTTTCATTCTTTAAATACACTAGGATGTCATCCACAAACACCATCACAAATTTTCCCAAGTATGATTTGAGTACATTGTTCAAAAGGCACATAAAGGTTGTTGGAGTGTTTGTAAGCCTGCATGACACTATAATGAACTCATAGTGGCTTTATGAACATGGTTTTACGAATGTATTCCTTCTTGATTCTAACTTGGTGGTATCTAGTCCTTAATTCAATCTTGGAAAATGCAACATCCCGTCTCAATTGGTTGAATAGATTGTCAATTATGGGCAATGGATACTTATTTTTCATAGTGGCTTTATTTAGCTATTGGTAATCTATGGACATACGCAATGTTCCATCTTTCTTTTCAACAAAAAGTGTTTCATCTCCCACGATGAAATATTGCGCCATATGTACATCTTCTCCATCAGCTCCTTCAAGTTCAACTTTAACTCCACGAGTTCAGGGTTGCTCATACAATAGGGTGATTTTGTTGTTGTTTCTATTACTGGAGGTAGTTTGATTACGAAGTCAATGTCTTTACTGGGTGGAAGTCTTGGCAATTCATTTGGGAACTCATCACTCTATTGATTTAATACTGGGTTATTTTCAAATTGGTTTGCATTGGTTTCATACTCCTTTATCATTTGGATGGCATAAAGGGCACAACCTTTTCTGATGTAGTGCCTTACTATTATTGTTGAGATTATTCTAAGTGCTATCAACCTCTTAATACCTTGTAACATCATTGGGTCACCTTCATTATTGAGGAACTCCCATACTTTGTCATAACAATCCACCTTCACCTTGTGGGCTACCAACCAATTCATACCTATATGGACATTGCATGATCCCAATGGTAGAAAATTAAATTTTGCTGTAGTAGTGATGCCCCTGATTTCTATAGGGAAAGATGCAACCATATTTTACATATCCATCTCTTTGTCCCAGTGGCCAACTAAACAAGCCATAATTCTTCATATGGGTTTTCTTTGACCAATAAATTATTTCCACAATATTAGGGCTAATATAGATGAAATTAGATCCCAGATCAATTAAAATTGACACTGGTGAGTTTTTGACCACAACTTCCATTTGAATAATCATTGATTGCTAGTTTGCTTACCTATCATACAATGCAAAGTATATCCTAGGGATTCTCTGGGCCACATCATTCACAATTGTTACCTATTGTATGTTATATAAGTTATTTCCAATATTTTGTTGGAAATACTGGGGGGTGATCTGAAATGGAGAAGATTAGTAATGTTGTGCTAATTCCCCATTAAGAATAATACCCAAGATGCTTATCATTTTCTTATCAAGTGCTTAAGGATTCACCATTTTTACTTAATTAACTGATTCTCATGAGATTTTCTTATGTAAATGTTATAAACAATTTAACATAAAACATATGCTAATCAAAAACAAAATAACAACAAAGAACATCAAAATACAACACACAACATAGCGATTTGATGAAGAGTTCACCCCTCCTGGGCTACATCTCCTTGGTCAAACTTCCAATGCTTGGGCCTCTCTATTATGCTCAAAATTACAACAAAAGTGTGTTTACAATGCTAAAATGCCTCTTAAACCTATCTTAATAAGTTCATAATACTAAAAAATGGCTGTCTAGACTCTTTTTGCCACCAATTTGGTGAAAAACTAAAGAAGTTATGACTTCTCCTAGTTTTCCCATTATTTGTTCCACAATTTGCTCCACATTTCGCATGATCCTACAAATTAGCCCCCAAAAACACTAACTGGGCAAAAATTTCACCGCGCGGTGAGCCATAATTTGTCGGCTGAGTCATAGGTCTGAATTGTCAAGGACCAACGAGCTTAATGTCTATGAACACGACAACAATGTGCATGGACCCGACGAGAGTCTTAACCAGAGCCTATAACCTTATTGCATATGGGATATCACAATCAATAGAAAACCAATGGTCTTGTTTATGCGGGACTGTGCAGTGTTTCAATTTGTGATTGCAATATCACATCGCAACCCTGATCTCGCAAGGGGCTGATTCTGTTATACTTCACTCCCTTCACCGATGTGCGATCACAATTTATCGCATTACAACCCTTCCCTGCTCAGGGGATGATTTTTTAACATGATCCACCTGCAACTTGTGATTGAGATACATGGGGGCCAATGGAGGCCTGCCACTTGGTACCTCCTCATTCGTTGAAGGGCTTGCCACGTCATCCAATCTTGCCATGTGTCTAAGTCAAACCTGAACTTTGACTTTCTCTAACTTCTAGATACAATCTCATATTTGAGTTCCATTCACACCGTTGGAATCAGAATGATGAGCTCTTCGATCTAAAGTCGAGTGTAACAAAATTATGAAATTTTGATTTTTGAGCACAATTTTGAGCACCTGATCACTCCTCCCCACTAAAAGCTTTTGGACCCCAAAAGATTATATTCAGTTATTGAACATATGAGGGTATTATTCCCTCACCTTCCCCTCTTCAATCCATTTGTCCTTTAATGGATTTGTACCTTTGAGACCCACTTGAAGATAATAAACATTTCCCCTTTTTGATGACCTCATTTTTCTGTCAAGTATAGTATCTTGCTAAAGCTTATCAAGAAATTTTGGAGAAAAATATTCAATTGATGGAATCTGTACACTTTCTTCTAAAGGAGGCTCATACAATCTCAAATTTTCAACATTAACAATGGAATAAATTTGCATATATGAAGGCAAATCAAGCTTGAAAGCATTATTACCAACCTTTTCCAGAATTTTAAATGGACCTAACAAATTGATTTTAGCTTTTTACCTTCACCTTGAAGCCTTTCCTTACTAATGTAAAGCCAAAATTCATCACCTACTTGAAACTAATGATCCACACGATGCTTATCATGCCTTGCCTTATACTTGCCTTGACTCTTTTCTAGTTGTTCTTGAACTTTTTGGTGAATCAATTGAATTTTCTCAATGAATTTCTTTTCTTTGTCTATGTCACTACGTCCATCTACAACTACATCTTTCTCAAAGATGAAATCCAAAGGCGATTTAAGCAAATAACCAAGACGTGCCTCAAATGGCGAAGTTAGAGTAGAAGAGTGTTTTGCTCAGTTGTAAGCATGTTGAATATAATGCAACTGTTCATCCCACAACTTAGGATGTTTGCTGCAATATCCTCTTAGCAAATGAATAACTGCCCTGTTAACCACTTCAGTTTGACCATCTATTTGCGGATGGGAGGCTGTACTTTTCTTCAACTTGGTGTCCATCAAGTTCCATAAATTTGACCAAAAGTTCCCAAAAAATCGGGAATCACGATCAATTAGAATAGAAGTAGGTAATCCTAAATGAACCCATACATTTTGAAAGAAAAGTTGTGTTGCTTGTTTAGCTGTAATTTATTTTTTACAAGGCATTGAAATGCACATCTTGCTGAACCTATACACAACTACGTGCAAATAATCATGACCTTTTCTTGATAAAGGAAGACCTCCTACAAAATCCATAGAAACACTCTCCCATGGATGTGAAGGCATTGGAAGTGGTCTGTACAATCCTAGTTTCCTATTACTAGGATTACTAATTGCACACAATGAACATTCTATGATAAAACGTGACACACTTTCAAGCATAGGAGGCTAGTAAAATTACCTCTAAAGATTTTCCATTGTTTTACTCACACTGAAATGTCCAAAAATAAGAGAAGTGTGTGCTTCCCTTGTGACATTTACTCTCTCTCCCTATGGAACACAAAGTTTTCCCAAATGATACAACAAATTATCATGTACATGGTAGTCTAATTCCTCAACTTGGTGGCCTTGACTCAAGTTTGAATATACCTCTTGAAATTCAACATCATGTGCACATTGTTCAACATAACTTTTAGGCAAAACAAAATGATTCTTCAGTAAAATGGATACATTAACAACCGGTCTAGAAAGCATATAAACAACTCTGTTATAAATACCTTTCTTGTACCTTATTACCAAGTGGAATTACTGTAAGAATCTCATTTGACAAAAGTTCCTTGATTGCTGCAATTTTGTTTGAGATTACAAAGGTTGATGATTGATGTGAATGATGGTTTCTTTTCCCATCAAGTAATGCTTTTGTCTCTTCACACTTTGCACCAATGCATAAAGCTCTTTATCATATGTAGGATAGTCAATAACAAAACATTAAAAATCTTAGAATGAAATGAAATGGGCTTACCATGCTGTAAAAGAGCACCCATGGCATAATCACTTGCATCTGTTTGTATTTCAAATGGTTGTTTCAAATCTTGCAATGATAAAATTGGGGCTGGACTGATCTTTTGTTTTAAAGCATTGAATGCTTTTTGTTATTTTCCTCCCCACTAGAAGATAAACTTCACGTTGGTCAAATCATGTAGTGGAGCTACTATGGAAGAGAAATTGGCAATGAACTTCCTCCAGTACTGCTCTGCTCCCAGAAAACTCCTTACTTCTATGATTGATTTGGGTATTGGCCAACTCACAATTACCGAAACTTTAGAGGGGTCAATCTTCAACTCACCTCCTCCAACTATGTGGCCCAAATACACTAAGGAAGTTTTCCCGAATTCACATTTATACATCTTCAAAAACAACCGTTCTTTTTTCAAGACATCCAACACTTTCCTCACATGCTTGACATGCTATTCTCGTGATTTGATGAATATCAAAATATCATCCAAATATACAATTACAAACTCATCAAGAAAGGATCTTAAAACATCATTCATAACTCTCAGGAATGTAGCTGGAGCATTGCAAAGATTGAAAGGCATAACCAGCCACTCAAACAATCCTTGTTTGATTTTAAAAGTAGTATTCCAAATATCCTCCTTAGCTATTCTAACTTGATGATATCCACTTCTCAAGTCTAATTTAGTGAAATATTTTGAATTTTTCAACTGATCTAGCGAATCATCTATTCCTAGCAGTGGGTATCGATTCTCTATGGTAATTTTATTCAAAGCTCAATAATCTACACACATGCACCAGGTTCCATCTTTCTTTGATACCAAAAAAATTGGTGAACCACATGACGAAGTAGAGGGACGGATTACACCTTTATCTAACAATTCCTTGACTTGTTTCTTAATTTCTAAACTTTCCAAAATTGACATTCGATACATACCGATATTTGGGAATGGACAATCTTGCTGTCACTGAATTTCGTGCGGAATTCCCCTTTTTGGTGGCAATCCCTTTGGTTCTTGAAACACATCTCCATATTTATTGACCACGTCAACCAATTTGGCTTTCAGCTTCATGTCACAGCCACAACCTGAAAAGGGTTCATGCTCCATGTCATTCTTCTGCTTGATCATAAGGAATATAAGATTCTTGCTGGAATTAACCAGTCGCTTCATTTTCCCTGTGCTTTCTAAAGATAGATTAAGCTTTCTATGATGGGCTCTCACAATATACTCCACTACATCTTTGAACAAATGATATTGGTTCTCAAATCTATAGAAAAAATCTTTCGGGTCATACAAATACGAGCTTCGCAACACAATTGTAGAAATATCTAGTGACACTACATCTAATTCGACTTCATCAACAAAATTGGAAGTAATAGAAAACCTGAAAACACATTTTCTTGTGACCTAAAGATTTTCATCCTTGGTTATCCAACCCAACATATATAGTTTATTATAAGTTACGGTTTCTAGATTCAACTTCTTGACCAAGTATGTAGAAATTAAATTTTCCTGGGATCCACTGTCAAACAATGTATCAATATTGGTGTGTTTGTAAATAACTCTGATATGGAACAATTGAATTATGTTTTCTTTGTTTAAGTGTTGTTGAGTTATTTGCACTGGTGCTTGCTACAACTTCCTCTTTGCTTATTTTCGCCATAAATTTTCCTTTAGTGACTGTGGCTACAATCTTTGTTTCATCACCTGTGTCAAAACCCAAGTCTTGTTGTATAGTAGCGTTTGTCTTTTGTTTCCCTTTATTGTTAAATTTCTCCAGTCTTAATTCAGGATGAAGCTTCTAGCAATGCGCTTCATCATGGCCCACTTTGGAATAATTCTTGCACATGGGTTTCTCCCCTTCTTTATTAACATAAGCATTTTTCTTCTGCTTTCCTTTAGATTTCTTTCCTTTTTCACCACTCTAGAATGGATTCTTCTTACCTTCTTGTACATTTTTCCATCTTGCCTCGAGGTGTGTAGCTTGAACAAATACCTCATCAATATTAATGGGATTAAACATAATAATGGTGTGTCGAATATAGCTATGCAAACCTCCTAGGTATTTCAACAAAGTATCTTGTGACTGCAAGTCTACTCCTAGCATAAGAGCTCTTCTCTTAAACTCCTCAATATACTCTTGCACATTTTGACCTTTTAACTGTCTAATATTTTTCCAATTCATGATATATTTTTGCATATGAGCTAAAGGGTAGAAATTTATTTTTATAGAAACAATGAAATGAGACCAAGTAAGAGATATCTTACCATGTTTTTTGATTTCATCTTGAGTCCTTGCTTCCCACAAAATGAGTGTTGCACCCTCCATTCTCAATGAAGCCAACTGAATTTTGATATCATCCTCTTGAAGGTTCTGAATTCTACAGTACACCTCCAACCGACGAATCCAATTATCAAGCTTCTTTACATTCACTTCACCATTATACATGGGCAACTCGAATTTAACATCTAGTTTAAGTAGAGGTGATTTTCTAGCTCCTTTTGAAGAATGATGATGAGTATGACTAAGGGTTGTATTAGTGTAAGAGTGTGAAGATGCTGGTGAAGAATTAGATGAAGAAGATGGTGGAGAGGGTGTAGGTTTGTCTCCATTCCCATTACCTCCTCTTGAAGAACCTTCTCCTTTGTGAGGTTTGGAACTTTCTCCTTGCGACCTACAATTCCTCTCTTCATAGAGGACCTTAACCATCTTTTTCATATCAAAGAAAGCATTTCTGAAGGTCTTCTCATCTTCTATCATGTTTGTAGGTTCTCCTTCATGGGACATGATCTCTAGAGTCTCAACTACAACTTGAGTTTGAAATGGTGTTGGAGATTGTGGCATATTTTCTCTTCTTCCCCTTGACCCAACTTCAGAGCTTCCAACCAACTTCTCTTCACCTCTTTTGAGTTTTAACCTTGTTAGCATGACACAAAACTTGCAAACAATACTCCTTCTTTGCACAAGAAAATCTAGTAAGCAAAAACCAGTGCTCTGATACCAACTTGATTTGAAATGGAGTAGATTAGTAATGTTGTGCTAATTCCCCATTCATAATAAAACCCAAGATTCTTTTCATTTTCTTGTCAAGTGCTTAAGGATTCACTAATTTTTCTTAGTTAACCGATTCTCATGAGAGTTTCTTATGTAAATGTTACAAACAATTTAACATAAAACATATGCTGATCAACAATAAAATAAAAGAAAGAAAATCAAAATACAACACACAACACAAAGATTTGATGAGGAGTTCACCCCTCTTGGTCTACGTCTCCTTAGTCCAACTTCCAATGCTTGGGCCTCTCTATTATGTTCAAAATTACAACAAAAGTGTGTTTATAATGCTCAAATGCCTCTTAAACATGTCTCAATGAGCTAAAATACTTAAAAATGGCTATCTAGCCTCTTTTTGCCACCAATTTGGTGAAAAAATGAAGACGTTATGACTTATCCTAGTTTTCCCACTATTCATTCCACAATTTGCTCCACATCCGACATGATCCTACAAATTATCCCTAAAAACTACTAACTAGGTGAAAATTTCACCACGTGGCGACCCATAATTTGTCGACCGAATCACAAATCGAAATTGGAAAGGACCGACAGGCTTAAGGTCTGTGAACGCAGCTTTGATGTGCAATTACAATGTGCATGAACCTGACAAGAGTATTAAACAGAGCTTATAACCTTATTGCATCTGAGATATTACAATTGGTGGAAAACCAATGGTCTTGGATATGCAGGACTGTGCAATAATGTGATTTGCAATTATGATATCGCATCACAACCCTGATCTCATGGGGATTGATTCTGTCATACTTCACTCCCTTTGCCGATGTACGATTGTGATTTATCACATTGAAACCCTTCCCTGCTCAGAGGCCAATTATTTAACATGATCCGAACACTTCTTAGTAATTGTATTCTTCTCTATTAAAAAATAAAAAACAACTACATCAATATTTCAGCTGCAAATAAGGGAGGAGTCAACCCCCTAATTCATAGGCTACAAATTGTAGGACGCTACTACACCATAATACTTGTTGTAGCCAGAAGGATGCCCCAATTCCCTGTGATTCAAGCCACAACTTAACGAGTGCCCCAATAGTCTATTTACTAATTGTTGTCAGAAGGATGCTTCGATGCCCTATAATTTATCAGCCATAATTGAAAGGATGCCACCAACACCCTGTGCAGGCTATGACCTACCTTAACAACACCTTTTAGCCCTAAGTGTTCTTAGGCCACAATGTGAATGTGAATCCAATCAACCTAAAGAACCAAAGGACCACATTCACATTTTTCAAACTAGATCCCCCTGTGCTATGAATTAATAGAAGTGTGTTGTAAAGAAGATAATGTTATAGCTTCTCAAATCCTGGTAGTGACTGATCACATTGCACAATATTTTCCAAACTGATCACTACAAAATGTTGCTCATAAAAGCCTCATTGTTAACACTTCCGAGTCAACTGACCCCTACACAAGATGACCACTATTATCACTGATCACTACCAATGCTCAACTTTGTTAGAAAATTATATATTAGAGCAATGGAACACATAAAATATTGCAGAAATATAAACTTAGAAAACACATAAAACAAGAGAGACACATATATACGTGGTTCACCTAGTTTGGGCTATGTCCACGGAGAAACAACCAATCCTTCTTTTATTATCCAACAAACTGAAGAGATACAACCTACAACAGATCCGCTGTAATTCCCTCTTCGCTCTCAATCTCCTCTCTCTTCCTCACTCAGAATACAGATCTACATAGACGCAATACAATTCCCTCATATATAAGGAGGGGTTTCCTTCTAGGGCAAAAAACCCTAAATTAAACATAACTTCTAACGTTAGATCTCTGCCTAATGACTGGTCCAGATTGACTAAGAAATTACAACATTTTACAAGGCAATCCCCTCACCAGGGGGGGGGCCTCCCAAAGGTCACAGCGACCCCCCCTTGACCACCCCTACAGTGAATATTTTACGGGCGGTGTTGCCGCCCCATTACGAAATGGGGTCCAATGCAACGATACCTTTGAATATAGAAGATAATCAGGCTCCACACCCAATAATATCCCACTTGGAGACTGATTACATCAACTCCACCGCTGCTTCATTTGTTGGACATTGGCTCCACTTTGGACCTGGTTGTTTCTCATCTTCTTCATCATACTTGAAGACCAATTGAAACTGAGAAAATTCTTAGTTTCTCCCTACTTACAACTTTTGTTAACATATTTGCAGGATTTTGGCTAGTGTGTATTTTTTCCAGCTTCAATTGTCCATCTTCCAATGCTGACCGTAAGAAATGGTACTTGAGCTATATATGTTTAGTCTTGGAATGAAATGCAGAGTTCTTTGCAAGATATATGGCACTCTAGCTGTCACTGTATAACTTGCCCAACTCTTGTTTCTTACCCAATTCATCCAGAAACCTTTGTAACCAAATCATTTCTTTACTAGCCTCTGTAGCAGCAACATACTATGTTTTTGTTGTTGAGAGTGCAACAACACTTTGCATTTTTGAGACCCAACTGATAACTATTCCACCTACAGTGAACACATACACTGTTGTGCTTCTCCTGTTATCTCTATTACCCACCATATCTGCATCAACATATCCCTGTAGAGCAATGTTTGAACCACCAAAACATAATGCTTGATTTGTGGCACCTCTCAAATACCTGATAATCCACTTCACCACCATTCAATGTTCTTTTCCTGGATTGTTCATGTACCTTCTTACAACTCCCACTACATGTGCAATATCAGGCCTTATGCAGACCATTGCATATATTAAGCTTCCAACTACTGATGCATATGGAACTTTAGACATATGAGTCATTTCTTCCTAAGTCTTGGGACATTCCTCCTTGCTTAATTTGAAATGGCTAGCCAAAGGTATACTAATTGGTTTTGCATTCTGCATATTAAACCTTTTCAACACCTTTTCTATGTGCTCACTTTGAGACAATGTTAGTTTGCGATTCTTCCTATCTCTAGTATTTTCATACCAAGGATTTGTTTTGCAACACCCAAATCCTTCATTGCAAATGAGTTTGCCAATTTTCTTTTGAGCGCATCTATTTCCTGCATGTTAGAACCTGCAACAAGAATGTCATCTACATACAATAACAATATAATATAGTTGATCTCATTTTTCCTTTTGAGATAAACACAATGATTAGAGTGACATCTAGTATATCCTTGTTCAGACATAAACCTGTCAAAATTTAGTTACCACTGCCTTGGAGCCTATTTTAAGCCATACAAGCTCTTCTTCAACCTGCACACTAGTTTCTCCTTCAATTTTACCTCATATCCTTGTGGCTGCTGCATATATATCTCTTCCTCCAAATCCCCATGGAGAAAGGTTGTCTTTACATCTAACTGATCAAGATGCAAATATTCAGCTACTACTAGACTTAAAATAGTTCTGATTGAAGTCATTTTAACAACAGGAGAAAATATCTCATTAAAGTCTATACCATTTTTCTGTGCAAACCCTTTAACCACAAGTCTAGCTTTATACCTTTTTCTACCTCCATCTTCTTCCTTCAACTTGTAAACCCATTTATTCTACAATTTTGTTTTACTTGCAAGCAACTTGACTAAGTCCCAAGTCTAGTTATGTGCTAAGGAGTCCATCTCTTCTTTCATGGCTTGCTCCCACTGCTTCCTAGTTTCTACCTGCATTGCTTCTTCATAACATTCTGGTTCACTAGAATCAGTCAATAATACATAATATAATGAAGGAGAATATTGTTCATGGGGTCTACTTATCCTGGTAGATATTCTAACACCACTTTCAGGTGTTTGAGGTGCTTGTTGCTGTTATGGTTGTTGTTCTAGTTGTTGATCATTATGATTTTCAGGCACCATCACTTTTCTTGTGATCTCGTCAAGCACTGTGTATTTTCTGTTTTCTTTTTCATGTTTCTTTTCCTGCAACTAATCCTTATACAAAACCTTTTCATTGAATATGACATCTCTTCTCCTAATGATTTTTTGTTTTTCATAATCATAAAAGCGATAACCAAAATCATTAACACCATATCTAATAAAGGTACATTTCTTTGATTTTGCCTCAAGCTTTGTTCTATTTTCTTTTTTAATGTGGACAAAGGCTTCGCAACCAAAAGTCTTTAGAAAAGAGTAGTTTACCTTTTTACCTATCCATGCCTCCTCTGGAATACCACCATCCAAGGAACTTGAAGGCCCTCTGTTTATTAGACAAATAGCAGTATCTACAGCATCTGCCCAAAATTGTAAAGGCAATCCTGCATGCAATCCCATGCATCTTGCACGCTCCATGATTGTCCTGTTCATCCTTTCTAATATGCCATTTTATTGTGGTGTTCCTGGAACTATCTTCTCTCTACGAATTCCATTTTCTGAACAGCACCTATCAAACTATTTGCTGCAATGTTCACCTCCATTATCTAATCTGAGACACTTCAAACTTTTTCTGCTTCATCTTCAACCAAAGCTCTCCATTTCTTGAAAGTATCAAATACATTAGATTTATTTCGAATACAATAAATCCAAGTTTTTCTGGTTGCATCATCAATGAAAGTAACATAATAATGAGAGCCACCAAGATATGATACCTGAGCAGGTCCCCATACATCAATATGCACACACTCTAGTTTTTCACTCTTCTTTTCTTTCCCAACTCGAAGGAATCTGACTGTCTTCTATTTTCCATAAACACAATTCTCACAGAATTTTAAATCAACATGCTTCAAACATAGCAACAAATTTCTTGAGTGAAGAATTTGCATCCCCTTCTCACTCATTTGTCCAAGTCTATGATGCCACAATGCCATACCTTCTCCTATACAAGTTAAAGAATTAACAGAATTAGAAATACCATTGCATAAATACCATGTACCAACTTTTCCTCCTTTCACTATTACCAAGGATCCTTTAGTGACCTTCCAGGTTTTATCTGTGAAAGTAGTTACACAACCTTCACCTCCAAACTGCCCTATTGAAATCAAATTTTTCCTCGGATCTGGAACATGTCATACCTCCTTCAATAGCCATTGATTTCCATTCTACTATTTTATGAAAACTGTACACATTCCAACGATTTTACAGGTTTTATCATCACCCAATCGAACCTATCCAAAATCTCCTTGAACATAATCATGAAAATGTTTCTTATTAGGTGTGGCATGGAATGAGGCCCCTGAATCTAGCACCTAGGCATCAATAATGTTTTCTAATGAAAGAATCAAAGCATATTGCAACACATCACCTACTACATTCACTTCATGATTGTTTTCTTGCTGCACGTCTCCTTCTTTTCCCTTCTGAGACATGCAGTCTTTCTTCTGGTATCCTTTCTTCCCACATTTCCAGCACACTACCCCTGATCTAGACTTTGATTTGCCTTTTCTTGACTTACTGCGATATCTTGAGCTCTCTCCTCTTTCCATTTTTCTTCCCCT
Source organism: Pinus taeda (assembly GCA_000404065.3). NCBI lineage: Eukaryota > Viridiplantae > Streptophyta > Pinopsida > Pinales > Pinaceae > Pinus > Pinus taeda. The sequence goes on from APFE030321725.1 coordinate 152,524, forward strand.
AGTCTCTGCAATGAAAGCATTACCTGATGTCTCACCAGAGCTTTTCCATCGCATTTCCTCGCTAAGGATTGTACCGACAACGTCATCAAACTGTAAAGTACTAGATCCAGAGACAAAGTTACAAATGGCCATAACTAAACCATTCCAACTTTCTAGCCATGAACACAGAAATAATAGAGCCCTAACTTCATCATCAAAATTTACCCCTATAGAACTTAACTGACTTGTAACTGTATTAAAATCATTTAAATGGTCTGCAACAGATCCACCTTCTGACATCTTCATATTAAATAAGTTCTTCATAAGAAATACCTTATTTGAGGCCAAGGGTTTTTCATATAGTTTGGCCAATGCCAACATTAAACCCTCTGTTGTTGTTTCCTTTGAAATATTAAATGCTACCGACGCCGCTAGGCACAGCTGTATTGTTCCAAGTGCCTTTCTATCGATAATATCGCATTCTGTGTCTGCAATACTTGTTGGCTTCTTTGTCTTTCCACTCAATGGTAGGTAAATATCTCTCTGATATAGATAATCTTCCATCTGCATCTTCCACAGCTGGTAGTTTTGGCCATTGAATTTTTCGACCTTAAACCTACCATCTTCTGCCATTGATCCCACTCGAGCTAGGAAGCCTTCTCTCCTGTGAGTTTATTAGCCAAATAGACCTTCGGCTCTAATGCCAGTTGTTAGAAAATTATATATCACGGAGCAATGGAGCACATAAAATATTGCAGAAATATAAACACAGAAAACACATAAAACAGGAGAGACACGATATACGTGGTTCATCCAGTTTGGGCTACATCCACAGAGAAACAACTAGTCCTTCTTTTATTATATTATCCAGCAAACTGAAGAGATACAACCTACAATAGATCCACTATAACACCCTCTTCGCTCTCAATCTCCTCCCTCTTCCTCACTCAGAATACAGATCTTCAGATATACATAGACGCAATACAATTCCCTCATATAGAGCGAGGGGTTGCCTTCTAGGGAAAAAACCCTTAAATTAAACATAACTTCTACCGTTAGATCATCTGCCTAATGAACGGCCCTGATTGACTAGAAATTACTATACTTTTATAAGGAAATTGTACCTTTGTTTTTAACTTTGGGGGCGCTTCCCTTGAGCCCCCGTCGGGGGACTTCTAGCCCTCGGACCCCCCAGCCCTGGGGGATCAGCCCCCCCGAACCCCCGCGGGGGGGATAAGTCTCCCTCGTACCCCCCCCCCGCATGGAGGGATGTATAATCTTCCTGGGGTATACATCTGGCTGAGACCCTTGAATACAAAAGATAATCAGGCTCCACACCCAACAAGAAATTCCAATGTAGAGTGAGGTAATCTCACTAATTTATTCTATCGAGTGATATTCTTCATACTAGATTGCCAGCAAGGCATCCAGAGGTTGTATTCATAAATAATTTTTTCTTAATAATAAAAACCCTCAGATCTTCTACACCAGATTTCCCACATTGGGTTTTTCCAGGGACGTTTGTCCAAAAAGAACTGTGTCATTTGTGTTGTATATTTATCTTGTTGAGTTTCTTGTTTTGATATTTTATTTTAAATGGTGTAAGCTCTAGTGTATGTATTTCAATGTTTATCATAGGAAACTACAAGTAACTTTTTCATGTAAATCTATTAAGTAGGAGAAATATGATCAGTTGTTGTAGTAGTGATTCAGCCATCCCGAATTTTCACATAGTATCAGAGAAGTGTAGGTGAACCAGGAAGACTAGTGCACGAGAACCCAATGTTGAGCAGAGAATGAGGTCAAAATAGTTGCAAGAGGTAGCAGTTGGAATCCCCATAGTGTTTCGCAGTTCAAGCTAATACAGTTCAATCTTAGAGGAAATCCTCTCTCTGAGTGAGTCAGTGGAGAGGAAGGGCTTCTAGATCACAATCTTACCATGGAAGAGGGAGAAATGTTGAGCCTCAGTGTGAGGAAGAACTGATGGGATGTAGTTCTTCTACAAGCATTTTGCTGGGAAGAAAATTGTCAGAAGAGAGAGGAAAAACACGGTGAGAGAATTTTTCCTCAGTAGTCTTCTTGCCAAGAATTCTAGTTTCTTATTGCAGCAATAGTAAGGAACAAAGAGGATCAGTTCAACATTTTTGTGGAAGATATGGAAACGAGTGGGCTGAGAGATCAAGAGAGGTTGGATGGGGCATCCAACTATGTGATCTGGAAGGTAAGGATGTCGTGCCTTCTAGATGAGTATTTTCTCAAGGTCTATGTCAACAATGTGGTGGTTGAGCCCACAAATCCAGATCTGCTAATGAAGTACAAAGGATAAATGGTGAAGTCCAAGAGGATGATCCTTGATGGAGTAAAGGGTCATGTTGTATGTGACACCACTAACAGAGGGCCTCCTAAGGATATGTTGGATGCCTTGGCAACATTGTATCAAGGATCTTCCGAGTAGCGGAAGATGTACTTAGATCTGAAATTCAGATCTGCACAAATGAAGAATGGGGAGCACATTGATTTTTTCTCACAAAGATTCAGGAGACCCAGGATGAGTTAGCGGGTGTAGGGTCTACACCTCTAAGTTCCGCGATGGTGAGATAGGCCCTAAAATTAGTCTTAGAACTGTTGCAGGTTTTTTTCCATAGCATCTTGGGCAGGGAAGCTTTGCCAGACAGGGATAGTATGTGGGCATCTCTCAAGTAGGAAGAGCTAAGGAGACATCTAGTCAAGTGTAAGCTTGATGGAAGCAGTATGAGTGGGACAAAGCCTACGGAGGAGGAAGAGAATGCAACACTTGCATCTAAGGGGTAGCACGAGTAGTGAAGGTGGAAGATGGACCTCTCGAAGATCAAATGCTTCAAGTGTGGTGAAATTGGTCACTACCCAACATGTTATCCTCTCAAAATAAATGACAAAGATGAGAAGCACGATATGAAGGTTTCACCCACGAAGATTGATGATGAGGAGTTCATCATGATAACTGAGATACCTCCAGGAGGGAGGTGGGATGATTTGGAGTTGTATTCCGAAAGAGCTACAGATGGGCATGATCCTTGAGGAGCCCACCTCTCAAATCAATACCTTTCTACGAGAGCCCAGATGAGTAGTGGGAGGATGGAATAAGTGTTAGATGGTGCAAATTAGTGTTGGAGCAACATATGCAGTGGCTAGAACGTGAATTCTGAGAAGTGTATCGCTGAGTTGCAGCAGTATATAAGGGAGGCACAATGTAATAGCAGCAACAATGCAATAGTTTTAGAGGGATAGCATGGGACTAGGAGCAATCACATCTTCAACATCGAGATGGATGTATATTGAACACTTGTTCAGTAATTTGGGATGTTTTCCTATTTTTGATGAAGTAGTAGTGGCAATTTTTACTACAGGAGTTGTTGGTAGTGACTGTGTGATTAGCATCGCGAATGCAAAATTTCAGAGGGAGATGTAGTACGAAGGCAGTTTTGACAGTGGTAGTGTGAGAAATACTACAGTTGCAGTAGCATTACAGCACTTGGATGACAGCATGTTAGACATCGGCAATGCAGAGGACGATGTTATGAAGTCAGGGTGATGCTTTAATGGTATGCACTTCTAGAGCACATTCCTCACAAAGAGTGAGTGTCGATTTATGGTGTTATTGGGAAATCCAGTGTCCATGCAGAGCTGCTAGTCCCACTAAGACGGGTAGCTATCTTAGAAACAAACAAACTAAAGTTACTTTCATTTTCCTTTATGAGAAGTAGATGAGCGAGAAGCATAGTACCAACCTCAATCTTTTTCTTGGCTCCTTGCTTGTTTCCTCTCCCCTCTGACAGATCTTTGCCACTCCTTCCTTGCTTACCCCGCTTCAAAGAGCACCTGTAAAGTCAAAGCAGCATAACACCATCAAAGTACAGAGATCTACAATCATAAACAATATAGGACTAGATATATATTGACCACACAAATGCATATATTATCAAACATACAAGAATGTGGAGGAAAAATTCCATGATCATCCACCTTGCAAACTGTCTCTACCATTTGTCTACTCTCGCCCATCACACCCTACAGAAGGGTTATTCAGTATGCATCACACTTTTTGTTGGAAATAATACTGAGAGGGGGGGGTGAATCAGTATTATCAAATTATTTTCAATATGCCTTTCTTAATTCAAACTTCAGATATGTATTATTAACTTGTTTGTTAGTATCATATAATCATGAGCATGAAACAAGAAAAACAGATAGTCACACCAAAGAACACCAGATATAAGGTGGAAACCCAATGTGGGTGAAAACCACCTGTTGCAATATGTCTCTATCTTCTTTCAATTAGAAACTTCTTTTAAAATGATTTTTTACTGGTGCAGTCCTTTACCAGTACGTAGGCTGCAACCTGCAGAGAGCTACAACTCTCTCTCATTTTCCAATCTCTCCTAGAAGGGAGCTACAACCCCCTTATCTCTTTTACTTCTTTAAGGACCACGTTTCATTAATTTTCAAACTAGGTCCATGAACATCAAATAATCATCAAGTACATGAAAATCACCCAATCTCCTTATACAATAAACTAATGAATCACCCACTCTACAGAATGTTGTAAACAGAAAAGAATACCATAAATCTAAACCCAGAACTTTGCTGCAATAGATAAAAGACAATCAATAATTGTTTCAAGATAAGACCACAACTTCACCAACAGGGGCCTGCGTATATCCGCAGCTCTTCTGAGACTGAACTACGCAGATCCGCACTGGCTGTTCTTCTTCTCTGTGTACTTTTCTTCAGATCCACATCTTTACTTCTGACATACTGCACACACCCGCACTGTGCCTTCTTTTTCCCTACGTACCTCACACTTCGCCCTTTTCTGTACTACGTGTGCCCTGCACTGTGCCCTCTTCTGCGTTGCGTACCCCGCATTGCACCTTTGGTTTCGCAGCGTACTCCCACACTAAGCCTTTTACTGTGTTGCGTACCCCCGCACTACTCCTTATGGATCGCCTGCGGACTTCTGATTAGGGCCAAATTTACATTCCTCCAATGTGCTACAGTCAGTCAGATCCACAGATCTGATCATGCACCCGAGAGATCATGACTTCATAGATTCACCTTCAAATTTACTTTGATTTAGATCAAGCATTTTACATTGACAAACTAATATTTCAGATCTTAAGATATTCAATTGAAAAGATACCTTAGCCCAGTGATCTCCTTCCCTATTTATAGTCAAGCCCTTATTCACACCATGGGACAAAACCATCAATAACCAATACAAGGGATCCAAACCGGGGCTAAAATAGATCCTATACCACGGGCCAAAACCATAGGATCAAGAACGGCGGGCTAAATACCACGGACCAAGCATAAGAGACCCCACGTGAGCGCGCTTTTTACTGCATGGAAGTGTGTGCACTGGGGTCCGCACCTTCTGTTCGAACAACCTGCGTACATGACCGCAACTTTCTGAACGACGTACCTGTGGGTCCGCGCCTTTTGAACTATATACCTGCGAACCTCTTATTTTCTTCATTTTGAGAGCCTGAACAGACCATTGCCACTTGAGTGAGTTGCCATCAAGTACAACACCTGTATCATAGAGCCATAGAGCCATACCAGAATCATAATGCCAACACCATTTAGTATGAACAATACTTGGGGTTTCAGTGTATGTTGCAACTATGTATCACAGCTAGTGGTAGTTTGGAATTCTTACATTCTATTCATAGAATACTGAATTTAAATATTTTTATGCCTTGCAATACTCACATATTATTAGAATAATACTAAACTCAAACAACTGTGATCATTGAGATTCTTGGATTGCACTAATATTGAATCCAAATTGCAATCAGTATTTTGTGGTTCTTGAATTGCATTAATAATAATGCCCTTTTATGCAATATCATAAGCATCAAAGTAAGATAACATTCATTATTCTTCTTCTCAGAGTCCATTAATATAATACAAATGGCCCAATTTAACAAGGAAACCAAAATCAATAAATAATAAACATTTTAGGGTGATACAACAAGCATAATTTTTTCTCTCAAAAACTCTGTTAAAAAAGTTAGATAGTGAAATATGGCCCTTTCTTTTATTATAAATTATTTCTCTGAACTCTAAGAACAAATCACAAGCACTTTCTTGGAGCTAAAATGCAATGATTAAAATCACCTAGGAATTTGGTTGACCCCAACCACTTATTTGTGCCTTCAAGGGAATTGAACCTTGGTGGATTTCCAAACATGCCACTGTTGAACCACAACAACCCCATTGGTTATATTCAAAGTTTTACAAAAGAAATTTACTTTTTTCATTTGTTGAATGATTATTGCTTTTGTATTATATTTATATATATATGCTTTTGATGCTTTGATCTACTATTTCTCTCATCAAATTTGAATTTGTTTGTGGTGTTTACCAGGGTGATGAGCTTCGGGTTAAAATGAACAAGTTTTTTTCCATAAAGACACTACTTCCTTATGATTATTTTTCACTGAATTATTGTAAGCCAAAAATAATTATCAGCGGTGTTGAAAATATCAAATAATTTTTTTGCAGAGATCACATTGAGAACTCTCCTTATGTAGTAAGCATTATACTTTCCATTCTTGGCTTGCTTGTTCATTGGATTAGTAGTGGATGACTCAATTTTTTTTCTTTGTGGTATTTTTTGGAGGTATAAAAGTGCATATGCAGAAGAAAGTATGACTTGCTTTAGGGTTTGTATAGAATTGTGTGATGGATTGTTGGTATCTTGTTAGAATTGGCATTATGACTACTTGTTAGCAAATTTGTTGAAACCACCAACCTGACCAACTTTGTCTGACCAAGTATTTAACCAGTTCCTTCTACAAATGTTCCACATGAGAGAGGAGAATCTTTGTAATTATGTATGTTAGATAAAATTGGATGAAAAGTCTGCAAGAACTTCAAGGAGAAAATAGATGATAATATCATGTTAATATGTAATCACTTTTCAGATGTGAATTCCACTTTTCTTTCTACCTATATCTTTTCTTCCAGTTGAACTCATCAAACCCTTTTTTCTAGAAAGTTCATTTATTAATGTTTTAGTTTGAGAAGATATATTCAAGTGTATATCGTAAGTGTTAAATCATATCATTGTTGTTGTGGAATTTTATAATCCTATTCCTTCTATTTATTTATTACATAGGAAAACTCATTTCTATTTATCATAAGCTTCGTTTGATCCTCCAATGATGGGTATAGTTTCCATCCAAATTGCTGAGATGTTTTTAAACTCCTTCACAATCTATATCTAGAAAATTTATCACAAGAATATATCTTGTTTTATAATAGGGATACACATCTTACTATGAAAGTCATTTATCTAAGTTTGTTTGAAATAGTATTATAGATAATCTACATGTGGTTGTAGCCATACAAAGAGCAGATGGAAATTTAGTCACTTCATATGAGCATGGCCTTCGTTTTGGGTTTAAAGCTAGCTATTCAGGGGTAAGTCAAGATGGGGTGTTGATGTAGCTATACTCTTGAAAAGTTGTATCTTTGGATCTTAATTGTTTATCTAATGTGGAACTTGGTGTAATTTTGCACAATACAAAAGAGAGATACTTCATACACAACCATTTGCCTTTCGAGGTTAAGTTTCACAAAGATTCAGAGGTTGATTTTGCTCGGATTGTTGGATTTGAAGTCACACCATATAAGTATTTTGGAAATTGGATTCAAATTATTAGAATTTGTTAGATATGTTAGGGTCAATTAGCTGGTTTTTTCAATTTTAAAACTAATCTGAAATTAGGTATATAATTACAACATGAAGTATTTGTCTCATATGCATTTGAAAGTTTTAAAATTGGTTGTTTGTCTATCAATCAAATTTAGCTATGCTTTAGTTGTCAGTTAGTTTCCATAGTGTGATAAAACAAATTTATTGCAGAGAATGTCTCAAATTTTGAAATACATTGGCTCTTAACATTTTTCTTTCCCCTTTTTTATTGGTGCCTTTTATGAATAAATTACTTTAATTTTTGGAAAACAACATCGAGCATGAGTTTGAGCAACCTTGGTCTGAGGAAAACCCTTGTTTGACAACTTGCAACCCAAAAACACGCTACATTTCACAAACCAATAGTCCACAAAAAGTTGAAGAGAGTAGACATATTATATTTACTTATGATGTGTCATTCAAGGTATTTAATGACTCTTGTGTTCATTAATTTTGTGGTTTCTGTTATGTTTCCATCCTTTCTATGGTAGTTGCAATTTATGTTTGAGTAATTGTCATTGAAATCTTGCAGGAAATCCCTATCAAATGGGATTCTCGATGGGATACATATCTTATCATGTCAAATGATTAGATCCATTGGTTCTCTATTATCAACTCATTAATGACTGTCTTATTCCTTCCTGACCAGATGGTGGTAACGATTATTATGAAAACCTTGTCTCAGGATATCTCAAATTACAATAAATTGGAGGCACGGGATGAAGCCCAAGAAGAAACTGGATGGAAACTTGTCCATGGAGATGTATTTTAGGCCCCCAAGTATTGTGGGTACAGTTTTTGGGGATGACACTTGTTATAATGATATTTTTCATGCTTGGGCTTCTTTCACCATCCTATCTTGGTGGACTGATGACAATTATGGTTCTCTTATGGGTCTCCATGGGTTTGTTTGTTAGTTACTCTTTTGCTTGTTCGTATATGGATATCCTGCCATCCTACTTGACCATTACAAAATTAGATGGAAATTGATACCAATTGAGAAGCTTCTTCCGAAATTCCATTCTCTGTAATATTTGTATTTTCATTTAGGATTGCATTTTCTCATAATTAATACATTTTTTTTCATTCCTAAATGTTAAGAGGTGCCACTTTTTCCATTTTCCCTCTTAAACTCTTATCCTAAGTTCAATTTTGTATCTTTTATCTCCTTTTAATTAAACTTCTCCTCAAACAATTAAAGGTATTTATTTACATCCCTCATTTTGAAGTTTGTTTTTTTTTTAATCTCTCTTTTTTATAAATGTCTTCTTTCCCATTCCCATTGACCAAATTTGGTCATTGTTACTTTCATTGGGGTTTTTTCTCTTATTCATTTTACAAGCAGGGTAATAGTGTGATATATAATGATATGTTTAATGTTTTATTACATATAGAACAATATGTAATTCGTTTATTCTCACGTAGATGGATAACTTGTCTTCTTCTCTGATAGAGTACATACTTCAAGGATTTTGCATAGTTGTTTGCATGCTTATGAACACTTCTCTTTCCCTTTTGTGAAGAATGGAAGTTATTTATCTTCTATTGGTAGTACAATGGGATTAGTAGCTCTCTTGGAAATGTTTGAAAATTATTTTGTATTTGAGAGCTTCTTCATTAATATGTTTGGAATACTATCATTAGGTTTCAACACCACCTCCAAGTCAATCTATGCATAATTGCTTGGCCTTTTCATAAGCCGTGGATAATGACATCTTACTCGTCATTATCATTTGACTTTTTACTTTTGTTTTGATTTTGCCCATCTGATGTGATTGTAGGGTCATCAACATTAACACGTTTGATTAACCATTTTGGGGTTTGTTTGTGAAGTGATTATAAGGTCATCAACATTAACATATTTGATTAATAATTTTGGGGTAAGTTTATGAAGATCTTTGTAACAAGGATTGTTAGTGAATTTTTAATGAATCTAATCAAATATTAATTTAACTTTAATATGGATTGAATTGAATGATTTAATAGTTAAGGTACGTAGTATCATGTACAAACATTTTTTATTATATTTTGTAAGATAACATTTTTATTTCCCCATTTTATTAGTCACCATGCTTCTATAATGTAATTTTCTCTTGGGTTTTTTTGCATTGATCTAGATAAATAAACCTTGATGATTTGTCTTGGAGCTTTTAAGACTAGAGTTGTGTTTGTAGATTAATATAAGAAACTTTTATAAATTCAAATCTATAGATTAATGTAAGACAAAGGTCTCGATTATAAAAGGTTACCCAACAACAACAACTTTAAGATTTCTCTTTCACTCAAACATATCTATATTTACATTTAGATCACACAACGTATCACATATATCTTCATATATGCTCTTCGTCCATATGCTAGAAACTTACAATATTTCCTTTGCAACATCTGGTGCATTTGCTCGTAATATCCACAATAAAACGGGGTGACTATTCATGGTTAAGAATCTTGTTATGTTGTAAGTATTAAATTTTTATGTGCTTATAAATTAAATTTAAATATGCTTATGAAATCATTACTTTAGTTTATATGGTTAAATGGATTTTAATTTATCACTATTATTTATATGTTATATATTTCAATGTGTTATGTATTATCATAATTTTCTTTTATCTAGAAAATTATTCATTAATTTTATTAAATAAAATTAAAATTAAAATATAAAAAAAATGAATTTAAAAAATGTTTACATCTCCCATCTAACATCTAACATCTAACCCCTACACATCTCCCCTATAGCCATCAGGCACATTTGAATTTTTCGATTTGCAAGTTTGGTATGCACCAAAACTTGTTGACTTGCATGTCAAGAATATGGTTATTGACTTTTTGTCTAGGGTTACTAAGAAAAACTTTTCTACCAAGATACCCTTATGAGGCACATTTGAATTTTTGGATTTGCAAATTTGGTATGCACAAAAACTTGTTGACTTGCATGTCAAGAATATGGTTATTGACTTTTTGTCTAGGGTTACTAAGAAAAACTTTTCTACCAAGCTACCCTTGTCAAGCACATTTGAATTTTTGGATTTGCAAGTTTGGTATGCACGAACACTTGCTCACTTGCATATCAAGAATATGGTTATTGACTTTTTGTCTAGGGTTACTAAGAAAAACTTTTCTACCAAGATACCTTGTTGAATTTTCCTCAAATGGAAAACTTTCTCATTAAAATTATTTAGTAATTTTTTTATTTTATTTTTTTAAACAACAATGTGTAATCTTTTCATTAAATCCGCGCCTGATCGTGACTAATATCTAGGGAATTTACATTGCAATTGTAGCTTTGGGCATCAAAATTGACACTTGCAGACTATCTATCCACACCTAGTTTTCAACATTAAATATATGCGCTTAGTTTTTGACATTAAATACACAAAACAACAATACTATTATTTTCCTAGTAGTGTAAATAAGGTAAAATTGAGACGAGGATTATGCAATAAAACTAGTCATGGCACTATCATATTAGTTGGCACGATCAAACCGATGGTCCAAGTCAATGTCGAGGCTCATATCTTCTGGAGATCTGCTACTATTCTTCATAGAGCCTCCACCTCATCCTCTAAGCTTGCAATACTTTGGCTTTGCTTTTCCATGCTTTCACATTTTGAACTGCTCTGATTGATGTAGCATCACTTGCAGGTCAAATATCTCTACCTTTGATTATGCGTGTTCCTTGTTGCATTGCTCGTAGATAGAGGAGGCTGAGGATACAATATCTGGAGAGATCCCTTAGATGATGAAGTTCTTTAATTTTATTTTCGCCACCCTACCTGAACACACTTGACAACAACCCCAAAGACCAGATGCCATGGCGGAGGATGCATGCCGGTGAGAAGAGCCAAAAAATCAAAAGGAGATACAAAGAACATTATCAATGCTCGAGCTTCTTTCTCGTTCTCCCAATAGGATTACGCAGATCTTAATTCTCCTTACTGAACAAAGTATTTTCTTCGAGCCTTCCCCTGAGTCAATCACACTGAAAAAGGAGGCACAACAGAGAACAAACTCCATCCAGTATTCTCCATAGGAAGGATTACATTACACTATACTCTCGTCAGCCTAAGACCAGGCTTTTCCTTAGCCATCATACTGAAGAAAATTAAACATTCTATTGTTGATTTATGCATTTTACCTCTCAGATGCCGCATGCGAGACTCAATTGTGGTATCCCAGGGTGCCTCTATCATCAACCTATTGATTGAAAGGAATCCTTTCGCATTCGACCTGATCATCAAATGGTTTAGCAGTCCAATCTTTCCCAGTGGGAGTAAATGTGACACTCTGGTTAAGGGAATTTGCGGCAGGAACATTTTATTTTTCCTGAGATGATCCTTGGTCTAAGAGGAAGATAATAAGTTCAGCATGCTTGCATGCCAAAAAATAATGACACGTTGAGCTAGCAAATGACCCTCAACGTCATTATGATGAGAGATTCCTTGTTCAGGTAATGAAGAACTGTGGTATGAGATGTGATAAATGAGAGGTTAGGATACGTGAAGGAGATGGGGCCCGATGGACTTGAGAAAGGATTAGAGAGAGTATTCTGAAGCTTCCATTGATCTGTACATGGATAGGGAGTGTAGGAGTTAACAATGCTCATAGTTTCCGGTAAGGGATAGAAAATTACTCGGGAAACCCATTAATGCCAATTTTTCCTTTGTCCATATAACAAGCCTCATTGTTTATTAGATTAGCACATAAATTAATGTTCCTTTAAGATATGAAAGGAATGGAGGATACCTTTAACTTGTTGAAGCATCAAACTTAGTGTATTGTCCTTAGGAACTGAGTTTGTTCTGAGGTGTCTTATGACAAGGAAGGAGTCTCCTAAAATAAATATCTCTCTAACTCCTCACTGTCGAGCTAAAATAAGTCCCAGGTAGAGACCATACACCTTAGCTTGATTGTTGGATTTCATGCCTAATCCCCAAGCATACTCTTCAACTATTATTCCTTTGGGATTGCAAAGAATCTCTCCCCCTCTTGCCACCCGTGGGTTTCATTTGGAAGCTCCATCAATTTAAAGAATCTAGGACTCAACTCTTTGTTTCCATAAGCAAAGTTGTTAAGAAGTAGACGGAGAAGCCATTCAGGATGGGGCTTTGATTCACTTATGGGGTACAAGCTTGTTTGAGTCAAGGTCTAAGGTTCAAGACATCAGATTTCATTGGGATCTAGAGAAGGGTCCAAGGAGGGGGGATTATACTCAAAGCAGAAAGATAGTGCTTTAAGGGTAGCACTCCTCACAAGAGTCGAGATAGATTTGTAAATAGATTTGTTCCTTGATAGCCATATTTTCCAGCAAACATACTTTGGGAGAGCTATCCAAGATTTCCTGAGGGAGCTTTTGGTTTGAAGGGAACCCATATAATGTTTTTTCCAAGAGAAAAAGAAGGATTGAACGCCGACAAGCCATGGAGTTCTGCAAAATCGGGGTCCGAGGAGGTGGACCGGACTGCTTGAGAGAAAGGGAAAGAAAGAAAGAGGTGAGATATAGTTTCTTCAGACTTCTAACAAAGGGGACACCTTAAAGGGCCTATTCTGCCCAACTTTTTAAGATATTTAGCTGTAAGGATTTTTTTGTGTATCAATATCCAACATAATAGATTTACCTTGGGTATAGCATTGGGTTTCCATAATTTGTTCCAGACAGAGGATTTCATTGGTATCTGGGATTGAAAGAGGAGAACATTATACACTTCTTTGATAATATAGGAGGAACTCTTCCAACCCCATCTATCTGATGCAGATTGCCTGAGAGGAGCACACCCACTCAACTTACTTCTCAGAGACTCTAAGTCCAGAGCTAAGTGGGTGGGGATACCTTCAAACTTCCAGCTAGTCCAATTTCCTTGTTCATCCCAGCGTGAAATATGATCCAAGGAGACCACTCCAGCTTGCATAAAGTGATTCTTTAGTGTGACAATGGAGGATTCCAGCCCCAGAGGTGGGTGGCCCATAATCAATTCTTACAATAGATTTATAGTGTGACCCTTCCCTAGGATTCTACATAGGTTGTCCGTGATGAGAGGGAAGGAGGCTTAAATCAGTTCTCAAATGGGAGAGCATTTATTAGGCACACTCTCACTTACCCCATTATTTTTGTCTTACATGTATTTGGCTCTTAGAAATTCACCACCACTGATCTGGTTGGGACTTGATCTTCCAATATAAATTGGCACCCATAGTTATATTTACTAGGGAGGGATCCTAGATATCAAGTCCCCCATGCTACTTTAGCACTCTGGCGATATTCTACTTCACCGGGTGATATTTTTTGGTTTCTGCCTTTCCTCCTTCCCACGAAAATTTCCTTATGTAAGCTCTTATCTATTGCATAACATATTTTGGGGCTAGTAAAGTAGAAAACTGATATAGGGGAATAATTGACCAAACAACTTTAACTAAGATTGTTATGCCCACAACATTGAGCTAGGTCACTCCCCATTTCATTAGTTTTGTTTTTATCTTCGCTAGGATGCTCTGCCATGATTTGGGAGATGTTTTCTGTAGATAAATTAGAATGCCCTAATATTTGAATTCCTTCCAATCCCGCGTAACCTTGTACCCCAAAGCATCTTCAATCTTCTTGTCTTGTTGTACATATGTGTTCCACGTGAATATTTGGCTTCTATTATCATTTGTTTATCCCTCGGAAGCTAAAAAGAATTTCTCCAAATTGGATTTGAATATTTTTTCTATTAACACTAATGGTGTCATCCACAAATTGACCATAGTTTATGCTTCTTATGGTTGTTTTGGACTTGATTCCTGGTACATTAGAATATTCTCTTTCAAATTCAAGTCTCTTGCTCAGTGAATATGCCATAATAACGTAAAGGAAGGGGGAGAGAGGGAAACTCTATCTCAAGCCCCTAGAGGCCTTAAATAAACCCGATACCCTCCCATTGACAAGAGGAGCGATCCAAGGAGAAGAAATGCACAATGATATCCATTGAATAAAGTTTGCGTTAAAACCCATTTTTTGCATTACTTTGAATAGGAATTCATGCCTCACCCTGTCAAAATCATTTTCCATATCAAGCTTGATGATCATACCTTGGTCCCCTCGCTTCCAACTAGATTCCACTGCCTCCTGAATCAAGATTATGTTGAATAGGATTTGTCTCCCTGAAACAAAACCACCTTGGTTGCCCGAGATCAGAAGGGGGATAGTTTTCTTGAGCCTATAAGACATCAATTTCGATATGACCTTATATGATACATTGCAAAGAGAGATCGAGCAAAGTCTAGAGAAGGATGAGGGGTTTGATTATTTGGGAATCAAAGCCAAAAATGAGAAATTGATACCCCCTCCCATACGTAAGCGCTTGAGAGAGTAGTCAATCATCCTACATAGATCTTTGCAGATTAAATCCCAAAAGAGCTTAACTTTTATTTATTTATTTTAAGTTATTGATCTAATTCAAAATACATATCGAAGAATAATAAAAGGAAGGAAAAATATAAATTCTAATTTTATATTTACCATTATGATAATGTAATATGCGATGTATTAATGATGATAATTATATTTTGTTGTCTTCTCCCACTTTTTGAGACTTGCAAAGACAATTGGAAGCTTATCCCTCCTCAATGGCATGCATGTGATTATTGATATGGTTGTGTGAGTTCTAAATAGTTATTGTTTTAATGGTTTCTCATGGGTGAGCAACTTGCCCTATACTGGTTTGGTTTTGGATTTTTTGATGTTTTTTCCTTGATATGTTCACATGGGGCATATATGGGATGAGGGGATGGATGTTGTTCACCCATTTCTCTGGTCATAGTCACCCTCCATCTCATGTTTGTGTGAGATTTGTTTGATGGTTTCTTTGTGGTACTCTACTTTGCTTGCAATCGGTCTATCTATTAGAGCTTTGGCAAAGATTACCCTTTATTGGATCAATGCTTCTATCTATTCAATTATGAATCCATTGTACCATTCTCCTTTATCTAACAAGAATAGTGGGTCAACTAGAATAGTTGATAGTGCATCATTCCTAAGAGTTTGTTTTCCTATGTGCCCTCCTATCAAAATCAATCCAATCTATCCTTTCTTTCTCTAAGACTAAAACCATGGCATGTAGGAATTCCATTCATTGTGGATGTAACAATTGACCTTGGTAGTCTACCTCTCATGTAGTAAGAGGAACTAAGTTGTCAACAATGACCTTTAAGATGCAGGGTTATCAATAATTAAGGAGGAAATTGCATATGTGGAGGAGGAAACATCCCTGGATCATGGTTTTATTCTGAATAAAGAAATCGATGAAGTAATTAGGCCATGGATACCTAATATTGGTAATACTCAAAAAAGAAATATTAAGTATTTCCAAATAACAAATTTGTATTGCCATATCTAGACTACGATAAAAAAAGGTTTTAACGGAGAAACATGATGCCTATCAGGATATTTTGCTCTAATATGATGCAGTGTAGCTTCAAATCAATGAATTTGACCATAAGGTTTCAATTCTTGCCAAGTGGATCACAAATTTGAAATCTATAGAATTGAGTGACGATGCAACGTAGGCAGTTATTGATGTTGACACTCCATCCTCTACTTAATCCTCATAATGGGTAGGTCACTAACATCTGTATTTTTGTTCCATGTGAGTAGAAGCAATGTCACTGCCTCTTAGAGTAGTATTAGTTGTCAGGATAGTTTTATTTTCATGAAGAACATCCTTTTATAATTTTGGGACTAGTAATATCTTTCAAATAATTTGGAAAAAAGCTTTGATTTTTTGTTGCTAGTCTAGTTTTTCTAGACGTGGACCAACAACTCAATGTTATGTATAATTATTCTTCTAGGTAATACAAATTACAGGCTAGCTTACCAAAAATAAATGAGAGTGTAACATAGTATATCAAAATTAATGATAATAAGATTGACTAAATAGAAAACCTCAATATTTTAAAGTACTATTTATTGTGTAAATATATCAAAATATATAAGGGTAGTATTTATGTAAATATGAGTCTTCCACTCTAAATTTACATAATTTTTTTATTTCTTAGTTTATTATACTTTTTATTTTTATGTATTATATGATTGTATAATTATATGATTATCAGATAAATTTTAGTTTTCTATATTTTAGTAAGAAAGCATATAGAAAGGAAAATCTTTGATGTATCAATAAAAAACAATAGAAAACGTCAATTGGTTTTAGTTTTGGTGGTTAAGAGGAAAAAATATTATCCTCCCAACCAATGTTCAAATCTTGCTACATATGTTGGACACAAGTCTAAGATTAAATACACATGTCTTGTGGTGGAGACTGCAACAGCTATAAGAAAAAAAAACAAATCCTACATTGTTATAATCCCTTGCGATAAATATGATCCCAATGAAAACTAACCCAAAATTATTTAGAAAATTAAGTTTGAAAAAGCAGCAAAACTTATGGGGCCACAATACCTTGCTAGGATATCAAGCTCAAAGTTTGGAATACATCAAAACAAGCCCAAAATCCAAAATCATATCCTTCATCGAATGAATGGGAAATAGAACAAGCCCAAAAGCCAAAATTATATCCTTCATCACATGAATGGGAAAAAACTTAAACATTAGGTTTGGATATTCTCAATCTAACCCCTCTAATCCCAGAACTTGAAGGATACAAACCTAATGGAATGAATTCTAACCACTTACCCTCAACAAAAGAATAAACCACTTCACAAACCTAGGTTACATGATGGAACACCCTTAATCATAATAAATTGCAAGTCCAAGGGAATCCTAGCACCCAAGGTGAGAAATAAATCCACATGAGTGAAAGGATATCTAGAGCATCCCCTACAATTCAATGCATCTATATATGAGCTACCACATACCTCAAAGACAAAGAAACCACGTACTATATGAGAGAAAGATAGATCTTATGAAGAAATATATGACGCCTTCTATGTCAACCATGATGTGCTAGACCAAAAACTAGCAAACAAAAGAAAACCTTCTAGTAATTGGATGTCCTCCTCCTCTAGATTTTAGATGTGAGGAAAAGAAGTAAGGATTTCCACCTTCGTCCCTTGCTTTTCCCCCGAACTACCTTCCAATAAAGCTAAGGAAATACCACCATGAGTCAAACCAACCTTAAACATGGATGAGGATAAGAGTAGTCTATAGTAACGAGCAATTATTTCTTATAACCTTCCAATGTACTAATGATAGCAAGAATATTCCATGTCAAATTCATAGCACAACATAAATCTCAAAAAACAATTTTGACTAGTGATGGTTTATTTCATTAAGAAATAAAAGATAAATTACAACAAAAAAGAAGAGCCATTAGTGGTTTCTCCTTAGAGTTAAATAGCTCCTCATTTACAATGAGAGAAAAATCCCTTCATTTTCTTTCTCATCCTTTAAATACAAATTTGGAGGTACCAAACAAATTCCCAAAAAATAACCAGTGTGTATTGAAGTTTCAACAAGTAGAAACAACAATTTGAAGAAGGTAGAGGGTGGATGATTTATATGCTCCAAGAGGGATCCCCATGACCATGAACCACTGTAGCATTTGAACCAAGGATAATGAAGTTTTTGACATAAAAAATATGAGGAATGACCACCTTTATAATCGAATCTACACCAACACCAAATTATAATATCTATAAACTTATGACAATAAAAAAGACCCATCGCCTACAAGTTGAAAGGATCACCCCCCAATGCCTCATGAGATCTCAATATTCTCTTATCATATTCCTTAAAAGAAGGATAAATGGAAGTGTTAGCCTTTAAGCCCCTTGTAAACCTCAACTTCTTGGAGGTTATATTCTCATAGGACAATCTCACAAGGTATGACCAACAACATGATAGAACATGCACCTAAACAAAATCCTTTCATAGTTGAATCTTGAGATCATTTCCAATCCCCACGTTCTAGGGATGGCCTATTTCCAATAAAAATAAGATATGAAGAACCCCCACCGTATTTATGGTTTCAAAGCCATTGTTTAGAAAGCATCCAATGTATCGCCGATGGACTTTGTTACCTCATACTATATGAGTTCTCGTATTCACAATTTTCATCACAAAAGGAGTGATTTCCATCACAACATTTCATACTTATAATATTACATGATAGAGAAAGGGAAATTTTTATTCATTCACATATTTTCCCATCACTTCTCTTATGACATTGTTGATCGTCAACATCGGCATGTGCACATCTTCTAGAGGAAAGTTGTTATTGCACATTTAATTGGTTGTTGGCCCCAAAGCTTATTAGGACTCTTAGTGGTTGATTATTGATGTTCCTTGGGTTGATCTTGGCGTGCCCTATGTTGTATGGTATATCTCAATATTATAGTGTCACTATTGATGTATTGGCTTGTCAGTTGGAAATAAAAATCCACCTATGTACATTTTTCTATGTTTCTCTAACCACCACATGGACTAAGTTTTAGATATGGTTTGGTGACACACAATCCTAATTTATGAGAAACCTATATCATTGGGTTTTATCTCACAAGTGGATTACATCTTGGCATGGTTTTTTTCACATACCTGGAGAGATCTCTTCATGTACATCCCTTTTCAAATGGTTTTGTCCATCTTAAGAGGATTTTATTTGACATGGTGTAGCATAGTTTGAGCCTCATGGTGTGAATGCCCTTGATAGAGTGGATGTTTTAGGCACATGTATTACCTAATGATCATGTATATTACCTATCCTAATAGTGTTTTTCTTATGCACAAATTTCTATGAAAATATAGCTCTCCCAATGATTAATTTACATAACTTTGACTTGATAGAGACCTGCCATTGAGTGCATGATTTTCACACTTGGGAGGGTATATGAATATGCGGGCATTATATTTATTGGAGCACTCTCCTTACTTAGTACATATGTTGAGGCATCTTCACATGTCATACTTTTATTGCTTGAGTGATGGTGTCTTACCCTCCTCTATGGAGTTGGTTGAGTCATATTATGATCATGAACATGGATTGAGGCCATTACTTAGTCAGTTGGCTCATTCTTCCTTGGAGCTATCCATTTGCATACTTTTGGAGGGTTCTTAAACCTTAGATATTGTGTTATAAAGGTAGTTGAGGAGATATCCCTACCTTGGGGGATTGTTTTTAGCATGTGGTTACATTTACGATCTTACATTCACCTTTCTTGGGGGTCAATCCATCACTTGAGGGTTTTTTACCACGTTTTTACATAATTATGAAGGACACATGTCACCTAGAGGAGCCACATCTACCATTCAAGATTATCATTATACATAATTTGAGGTTTGATTGTGGATTTATTCTCTTTAAGAGGTTTTAGGAGGGACATTGGAGTTCCTTAACATAGTCTTCCACCTATTTTAAAAGGGCATCATATCCTCATGGATTTATTTTGCTATAGATATAGACGTGGTATAGACACGAGTTGTCAATTGATATTTTATGTATTATTTGACTTGTCTGGTTAGTTAGTTGGTGGATATTAGTTTTTTTGTGCATTCCTAGGTTATGCCTATGATTTAGCTATGGATATTGTTATTTAATGATTGGGGGGTTGAGAATTGAACATTATACTATTTTGGCTTGGTTTTTATTATAAATATTTTTGAAGCTATGTAATTGCAGAGTTTCTTATGTTTAATCATCCACCCTCTTATTACCTATTTAATTATGCTATTGGAATAATAATTAATTCTACTACATATAAGGGTTTTGAGCACACTTCAATCATGTTTCGCAAATAATAGCTTTGGACGAAGTGAATTCCTATAAGGTTCTTGTTATCCTGCTTCATAGTTGATGATTCTATGTTTTCCCATTTTACTACTCAAGGGTTGCATTTTAAATTTCAACTAGTCATGAGATCACATCTTATTCATCATATCAGAGTTCATGTTCCTCTTCACTATTTTTCAAGTTTCTTTTCATTATCCTTTGGAAACTATGGTATAGGTCAAAGGCATTTGGACCCCCAAAGGGATTGGGGTTTTAAATCCTTGCAAAATCAATTTCTTATTACCCTACATGTGCATACAAGGTTGTATTTGGAAGTGATCTTACTCATATATTTTCAGCCATACAAATTTACCACCACTAATAATTTTTTGCATATTTTTAATAACACTAATCACTCCCATACATCATCCATTTGCAACTCACTTCGTCATTATATGACTCCATTGCCCTCTTCAACTTTTGGCACTAGTCTCGCCCCGTCAACCACCTTTATAATCAATCTTACAAACCCATAGAATAATTGTTTCCCTAATACCACTCTTCATTTTATCTTGAGCCCATATTGGTTAAGTCTTAGTAATCATATCATAGGGACAAAACCCTTGTATTGGAGAAGAGTCAATCTAAAGTGAGAAGAGATTTCATGTGGTGACATTGGCATCCTTCTTGAGTTACCCATTAGCTACTACTAATCTTGGACTTGAGATATTAAGTGTTATTTTGATTGGTAACATTTTTTTTGGCATTATCGCTGGTGATAAAATCTATTCCCTGGAATTTTACAGTATTTATAGATTTGATTTGGTGAGAGTGTTGCATTTAAGGATCTCTTTCTCACCCAATGAGTTCATGAAGGAATGAAACCCTTGTTCCTTGAACATTATTTAAGATCTTGTTATTTGTAGAGAAAATTCTATCCAATAAGACTTGAAGACATTTGAAGACTACCCAGGAACTTCAAAGATTTGAAATAAGGTATGAAGACGATTGCATATCAATCTCTAATTTTTGAAGGGTAAAAGGTGTGGAAATTTTAGAAGAGTCATGGATGGAGGATTAGTCCAATCTCTTAAATTTCTCAAGCATCCTAGGGTACCCAAATCAATTCCTTGATATAGATTGGGGCAAGCACATCCCAAGGTCCCATGGATGTAATGACTTAGTTGCTCTACGTGTTACATATTTCATTGAATTCATTTAAACATTCAAGATTGTGAGTGAGGCTGTTAGGATGAAAATTTTTGTATGTTCACAAAAGTTTTGTTTTATGATTGTTAACCAAGGGAAATACCTTCACTTAGAGTTTTGATTAAGGATTTTTGAAATAATTAGGATATGGGTTATGAAAAAGAAGAACAAGGTGG
>APFE030321729.1:0-16256 GCA_000404065.3 Pinus taeda
TAAACATTTTAATTAATATTTTTATCAATTATATCAATTAATTATATTAATTAATTGATTATTTAATCTGAATAATAAAATTTGAATATTAAGTAATTTAATAATAATAATAACAATTATATATAAATAAATATCTTGAATTAATAAAGAGTAATGTCGACTGTCATTTTAGGGTTCCTTTGTGTATTTATATACAGGTTCCTAGCGCTCTCTCTCTCATCATCTTTCATTCAATTCAATTCTATCCTTCAGAAGCGTCTTGAAGATGGACCCCCGTTGGGGTTCGAAACGTCGACAGACTGAACTGGAAACTGTGGATAATCCGGAACATGAAGCTACAATTGACCTTTTACCCAATGGAGGATGGTTTGTTTGATGTCAAGGGGATCCCCGTTTGATTTTCCAAAGAGATTCCTGACTTCTTCCCTTTGTTGTTGGGAAATCAGGCATGAGTTCAGGAGGTGTTCCTGTGTCTCTGTGCTCTGTTTGCAGAGGCTACACCTGGGAGGTCCACAGAACCCTCGCTTCTATATTTGGTCCCATTTCAAGATTCTTCCTTTTCCTACTAACCAGGCAAAAAAGGTTACCTTTGGCCACCAGTTGTTCTTCCATATTTGTTTCCAAATTGGTTCCTCCTCTTCCTGTTCCTGATGAGTGGTTACATAATAGGCTTCCTTTACCGTGAAAGTTTCTTTCGTTGATCTACCCCACCGAAGTATATCCGGATCTGTTCTAACTTTAATTCTTCTTGATTCCACCTCTTTTACAAATAAAGCTCTTTGTTCAGGGTCTATGTTGTTGTCCCATTCTTCTGGATTCCTCCAAATTCGCCAGGTCTCATCTTGCCTTTCTTCTTTCCAATGCTCATTAACATAATGTAACCCTTTCGCTGTTGCCTTCTGATATGTGTCTTGCAAAGCTTGTATCCTTGTCAGCCTCTCTCTTTGCTGCCAAGCTTCCTCCCAAAAATTGGCTGTATTTCTGTCCCGTATTTCCCAGAAATCATGTCTGCCTATAATGTCTCTATTTTGGCTTGCCAAATCCCATATTGTGGAACCCCTTGGGACTTCCTCTAATCTTAGAATGGCTTCAGCTACTGTGGGCATAGAGTATGTTTGGGTCCATATATTTTTCCGTAGATCTTATCCTCTCCTCATCCATATCCACCATAGATTCGCTCCAAGAACTCTATTCAAAGTGACCAGATCCCTAAGACCTAGGCCTCCCTCTTCCTTATGCTTTGTTAATCCTTTCCACGATATTAGGGCCCATTTCTTTTGCTGTTTTGGACCTCCCCAGATGAATTTTCTAAATATTTCTATCATTTTTGTACACACTCCTTTGGGGGCTGCCATTGCGAAAACGGGATAAATAGGAATTGCTTGAAGAATTGATTTAAGAAGAAGAAGTCTACCTGCTATATTCAACGATCAGAATGCCTAGTTTGCCAATCTGCTCTTGAGTTTCTCCACAGTTTTCTGCCAGTTTGTTGTCCTTAGAGGGTGTAAAGCTAATTGATTTCCCAGGTATTTTGTAGGCAATTCTCCATATCAGAATCCCATAATTCTGGTCAAGTGGCCTTTGACCACTTCTAGAGTGTTGAAGAGGAAAGTACATGATTTCTCCCTGTTAATATTCGTGCCTGAAGCTTCCATGAACAGGTCCAAAATCCGTTTTACCCTCTTGACTTCTCTTAATGAAACAACACAAAAAATCATAATGTCATCAATGAACTGCTCGTGAGTAATAGGTAGGTTATTTCCCCATGGCCTGAGTCCTTTGATTTTTCCTTCCCTCGGTTCTTTTTTGAGATATCGTCCAAGACCTTCTGCTGCAATTATGAACAAGAATGGTGATAAAGGATCTCCCTATCGCAATCCTCTTGAAGCATTGAACGTTGAGGTTGGGGACCCATTTAAGAGGATGGAGAAATTGGGGGTTGATATCATCTCATAAATCCAATTCACCCATCTATTGTAAAATCCAAATGCCGTTATTATTGTTTTAAGGTAATTCCAATTTAGACGATTGTAGGCCTTAGAAAGATCCAATTTTACCATCATTCCCATTTCCTTATTTTGTTTCAGGGAATGAATCACTTCCTGAGATACCACAATGCCATCTAGAATTTGTCTCCCTTCCACAAACCCAGTTTGTTTCGGGGAGATTATACTAGAAATAATTGGTTTCAGCCTTTTGGCCATTAAAGCAGCAATACTTTTATAAATTACATTACAAAGAGCAATAGGGCAAAATCCTTGGGCCGTTTCTGAGTGAGCAGATTTAGGAATAAGATAGAGAAGAGTTGAGTTTAGACCAGGCCATACCTTTTGGTGTCTCCGCGATTCCTCTTCCACCTCCAGGATGTCTTGCCCGAGGAAGTGCCAGCCTGCTTGGTAAAATTCCGCTGTAAACCCATCCGGGCTTGGGGCTTTGTTTTTTTCATCCCTTTCACTATTTCCTCTACTTCCTCTAGAGTTGTTGCCCTCATCAGGGCTGGGTTTTGGTCTCTCGTGATCATTCTTGGAATTTCATTACATATTATTCCTATAGCTTCTTCTCTATCCTCTTGAGGTTCCATAAGGATTTCTTTAAAGTGTTTGGCTAGAGTCTGTTCCATTTCTTCATGCTGAGTTATGCGCTACTCTTCCACATTTTTAATGGAGAAAATTCTATTCCTTTGTCTATGCTGGATCATGGCTTGGTGGAAGAACTTTGTATTTTTTTTCTCCCTCACAAAGGCAATTTATACAAGACTTTTGCTTCCATAAATTCGTGCTGTTTTCTCCATTCTTCAAGTTGAATTATCATTATCCCTTCTTCTCTACTCCTCTCCTCACTTATACCTTCAGATATAATTTCTTGTTGCATCATTCTCATTTTGTCCTCTAAACGTTGCTGCTCCATGAATATGTTCCCAAATTCCTCTTTATTTCATTTTTTTTTAAATATTTTCTCTGATCTCTTTTAGTTTTAGATGGAAGGTCTGCATCTTACTTTGTCCTCTTTGTTGTCTTTGGGTCCACCATTCCTCCACCTTTGGCATAAATTGCTGAATCCTAAGCCAGAACGCTACAAACCTGAATGGACGTCTTTTAGGGCTCGAATTGATGTCAATTTCTAGTCTGATAGGCCAATGATCTGAGCCTATTGCAGGGAGGATCATCGATTCTACAAATATATCCATGTTTATGATTTGCTCTGATATTAAAAATCTGTCCAGTCTCAATGCAATTTGATTGTTTCCCCCTCTTCTATTGTTCCATGTATGCATCCCATTTATAGTGGGGATATCTACCAGTATTTGCTCTGTTATCATCTCAGTGAAGGCTTCCATATCTTGGTCTGATCTTCTTAATCCTCCTCGTCTTTCCACGGAGATGGTAATCATATTAAAGCCCCCCCTGCTATCCATGGCATCTCCAAGAACAACCTTTCAATAGTTTCCATATTTTGGAGAAAGCCTCTACACTCGCTTGGTAAATGTGGTCCATATACACCTGTGCAGATTATCCATTCCGACGAACCTATCAATCTGAATGTTCCTGAAAATATTTGAGGGAGGCTAACCCAATTTTCAAATTAATCTTCGTCAAGGTTCCATAGGACTGCTAGCCCTCCTACCATGCCTATTGCATCCTGACCCATAACCTCATAATGCGCATTAAATTTTCTCATTATTTCTTCCAATTTCTGAGTACTGATCTTGGTTTCTTGGATTATCATTATACTAGGTTTATCTTTTTTCAACCTATCCCTCAAATATGTATGTTTTCTTTTGTTGTTGAGACCCCTGATATTCCAACCTGTAATTATCATTTTAATATTTTTGTTGGTTGTTGAAATGCCTTTGAGAGTGGTATAACTCTGCCTCAATTAACCAGCATCTCCGCTACCACTTGAATGGTTTCACTCATTGGCTGCCGACCTCTTTTCCTTCCTCCTTTGCTAGTACTGCCCATTCCAATACCTTGAGACCCTTGTGTTCCTAAAATAAATAAATATAATATAATTAAAATAATTAATTAATTAGAATTAAAAAGATAATCAAATAATCAAAATAAATAATTAATTAAAATAAATATAATTAATTGGATATTATATTTAATAAATAATTTAAAAATAAAATTGAAATAAATATATAATAACCATTAGAATTAAACAATTAATTAGAAATATAATTAAAATCAAAATAATTAAAATAAATATAATTAAAATGAATTTAAATTAAAATTAAATAGAAATAATTAATACAAATAAAATTAAATAACCATAACCCTAATGAAAAAAATAATAATTCCATAATAATTTTGAAATATCACAAAAATAAAATAAATTTACAAAACAAATAGAACAATTAAAAATAATTTAATAAATCGTAATATTTGTCGGCTAAGCATCTCATACATCTCTATATATTTGGAAAAATAACACCAGTGTTTCAATAATTCTTTCACATTCTAACGATGGACCACCATTGCTCGTTCGAAACGTCGATCAAAAAGAAATTGAATGCGATGGATCTGGAAGATAATCTACATAGGCATTGACTATACTGAAACTTTCTCCCATGTTTCAAAAATGAACTATATCTGCCTTGTTCTTTCCCTTGATTCCTTTTTCAAATGGGAAGTCTATGAGATGGATGCTAAATCTGCCTTCTTGCATGGGGACTTGCATGAAGAAATCTATATGGAACAACCTCTTGGCTTTATACAAACAAACTCTAGCCTTGTATGTCAGCTTAAGAAATCCCTTTAAGGTCTCAAGCAAACCCCTGGGGCTTGGTATGCCAAATGGATAGCTTTATTTTATATACTGGCATTTCGAGGTGTCATTCTGACAATACTGTCTACACCAAAAAAGTGGGTAAGTCTCTTATCATTCTTATTCTTTATGTTGATGATCTTATCCTTACTGGTAGAGATTCAAACCTTATAAACCATGTGAATTCCAGTCTTAAAAAGAAGTTTGAAATGAAAGACTTAGGACACTTGCATTATTTTCTTGGTCTTCAAGTCTTGCAACCCAAGGAAGGTATTTCCCTTTCCTCATCCAAGTATGCCTGTGATATTCTACGCCACTTTTCACATGGAATACTCTAAGCCAACCCCTTCTCCCATTCATTCTAGAGCCAAATTTTCAATCACTTGTACTTCCCTTGAAGTTGATGCTACCTTATACCATCAGCTTGTAGGAAAACGTTTGTATCTGACCCATACCCGTCTTGACCTTTCCTTTGTTGTTGGCCTTATTTCTCGGTTTATGAAAAACCCACATGAAATTCATTGGAAAACAACTAAAAGAATACTTCATTATGTTTGAGGTACATTTTAGTTTGGGATTAATTACAGTGTAGAAGCATCTCCTCTATTGGTTGGTTTCATTGACTTCGATTGCGTTGGTGACCCTGATAATCGGAAGTCTACTACAGGTTATATCTCCACTCTTGGTTCTGGACCTATTACATGGGCTTGTAAGAAACAAATCTCCATTTCTCTTTCATCAACAGAAGCAAAGTATTGTGGTGCCTTAGAAGCTAGCAAGGAAGCCCCGTGGCTTCGTCAAATCTTATTAGAGTTTGGGTTTCAGTAGCAGCATCCGACTACACTGTGGTGTGATAATCAAAGTTCCATTCAACTAAGAAAAGATCCAGTCTAACATCAGCATAGAAAAACATTGAGCTACACATGCACTTCATCATAAAGATCATTCATGACCATGTTTTTGAAGTGCAATATTGTTCAATCGATGATCAAGTTACATAGATCTTTACAGAGGCTCACACATAGGTGAATTTTACTAAACTTCGATTTATGGTTGGAGCTCAGGGAGTTGTCACTAAGGGGCGATAGGCTCTAATGCCTCCTTCCTTCTCCTATAGTGTCATATGTTTACATCTGTCACTCCTATCCCAGGTTATTCTTAAGGGGGTATGTTTAGGATATTCTGACACATAGGAACCAGTTAAGTATAACTTGGTCCAG
Organism: Pinus taeda; assembly: GCA_000404065.3. Taxonomy (NCBI): domain Eukaryota; kingdom Viridiplantae; phylum Streptophyta; class Pinopsida; order Pinales; family Pinaceae; genus Pinus; species Pinus taeda. The sequence goes on from APFE030321729.1 coordinate 5,988, forward strand.
TGTAGAGTTAGGTAAAGTGTGTTTTTTTACTATGTACTTTTGTAAATTACAATATGACGGTCACGATATGTTCTAGACATCAAGTGTTCCAATGGTTCATTCTCTCCTCGGTATTACCGACACTTGATCCATGGCTTAAGACCCGGTTGGTCCATGATCTCTATTTAAAAAGAATGGAGGGTCATTTGTTAGGTGATTGTTCATGAGAGAAGGTTATGTAAATTTTCTTTCTTTTACATTAATAAATTGCCTGAAGTGGCCACGTTGGCTCAAGGCATGGACTATTTCCCTCTTTGTGGGTTTTAACCACGTCAAGAATACTAGTGTACTGATCTATGATCTGTTTATGAGTGGTGTCCTTTGATGTTCTATTTGAGGAAGTTACCCTGTAAATTCCTATATTAAAGTCTAGTTCTGGCTTGGCGAAAAAGTCGAAATCATAGGAAACCCACAAGGGAGGTCATTAAGGAAGCTAGAGATATCCTAGTTAACTTAGGACAAACAAATTTTGTCACGGATTACTACCAAAGATCTCTTCCCCTTTCTCAATAAAAGTTATCTCATGGAAAATTTAGGGCCTTAATTCGAAAGGTAAATTGAGGCACATTAAGGAAAGGATACATTAAGAAAAGTCAGATATCATAATTCTTCAAGAAATGAAAGTGGTGGAAGAGAAGTTAGAGGAAATTGGACATCGCTACTAGCCAGGAGCAGACTACATGACGCTGGATGCCAAGACCGATGGGACAGGGTTTCTACAAGATACTAGATCTATAATTTTTAGGTCCTGGATAGCCTTCCCTCATAGCCTCTCTGGCCAATTTGAATGCATTGGTTCCACAACTCAGGTTTGGATAACGAGGACCTATGGCTCAATAATCCCTTGAGAGAAGGCCAACTTCTTTCCTAGTTTGTTGAAGTTGAAAGGTATTATGATCACCAATAATTGAATCCTTGCTGGGGACTTCAATATGATTAAGGATCTGAGTTAAAACAAAGGAGGAGTGAGAAGAGCTTTCCAAGAAATAATTCAGGATTTAGACATGGAGGAAATCGAGTTGAGCAAAGGTATAGTCATCTAGAACAACTGTCATGGAGGTAAGCATCAAATCGCCTTGAAGCTAGATTGGTTTATTCTATCCAATAATATTATTTAACAAGATTCACATTTTGAAGCCTATATGCTCCCCTATCTTGGATTTGATCACTGGCCCATTTTGGTATAGATTGATCTAAGAATGCCTCTAAGGAATCGAACCTTCTAATTTGAAACCTTTTGTCTTGAAAGACCTGAATTCATCCAAAACCTTGAAGGAGGGTGGATGGAGATCTCATTCGCTAGCCACAACCTCATGAAAACATTTCAGCTCAAGCTAAACGAGCTACAGAAGAAAATCAAAGATCGGATCATTCTAGACAGAAAGAAAGAGGAGTTGGAGGCCCAGGTGGGGTAGGTCCCAGTGTCTCTAGAACAAATAAGGAAGCACGAAGAGATTCTCTAGAAAAAAATCAAGAGTCTTATGGATCAAATCATGAGAGAGGAACACGAATGTTTTCAAACTCACAATGCTTAAACACACACAGGAAAACATAATGCTTTCCCTCGATGGTCAAAATGGCCAGAGGCTAGTTCATCATGAGGACATAAAATAAGAACTAATCAACCACTTTGAATCCATTCTTCAGGAACCTCAGGAAGACTGAATGGAATCTTGCCACCAATGAGACTCGTGACCCAGATCCTCTCTAGAAGCGAATTTGGTACTTGGGATTCTAGTGTAAATTAGCTTTTCTCCTATGGCTAATTAGACATTGAAAACCTCTAACATGGGAAAAAATCTAAAAAAAGTTCTTCGAAGTTCCATCACGAAGTCCCCTTTCTCTAAATGAAGAAAATACAACACACCACCTTCTAAACTCATTCTCGACGATGAATAAGATCTGGGTGCATGTGAAAACTCATTTTGGAGCACAAGATAATTTGGTCAGTAGTTTGAAATAATGTTTGGAGTTGTGGTGTTAGAACCTCTTCAAAAATCCTATAGTGAATAGAGCATGATGCTTATCGTAAGGTTTCACTTTGTGGAACCTATGGAAATCTAGGAATAAATCAGTCTTCCACTTGGATCCTATACAAATTAATCACATCACGGTAGTAACCAAGCGCAATATGAAGTAGACCATCCTTGTGGAATGTTGGGAGGTTGATGACTTGAATTTGGATGGAGGAGAGGCACATATTCTTCGATACCTTGATATTCACACCTATGCTTCCTCTTCATCCAATTCTTGACACCAAGTGGTGAAGAGAACCTCGGTAGACAATGTTCTCTATGATCCTCAAGGCTTCACCAAACTAAAATCTGATGGTGCCTCCAAAGGTAATCATGACAATCCTAGGTTAGGTGGTCTAATTCAGGATACGTAAGGAAAGATTCTCAAAGTTTTTTTGGTGGTATGTGGTAGCACTACCAATAATTATGCTGAGATTTTGGCATTAGATAAGGGCCTCCATCTTGCATCAGAAATGGGCATCACCAATCTCCAGTCCTCTTGGGTCTTGTAGCTGGCCATCTCTATTATTCAAAAATTGATTAATGATTCCCTTTTGGATAAGGTGGTCAAGAGATGGTGTTTGGAGTATATGTCTGAGAATCTAGGCTCATTTTTCCTCCTTTGACTATGTGATCACGAAACCTATCAGACGACAATGAAATCAAGCTACTGACAAGTTAGCCAACCAGGAAAGTGACCACATCGATCAGGAACTCCTCTCTGATTGGGTGCTTCCCTCCAACTCATTGATGTTAGACAAAAGGATCCAAATCATTTCCATATGAGAAACTTCCTTGATGGGGGTGTTTGGCTACGAAGGCCACCATCACACGATAGTTGATAGTTGGCCCTCAATTAATGTGAGGGAGGGGAGGACATCAACTCCTTCACCATGCGATAGTAATTTCTCCTGGGCTCACTTATGTGAACCATTATCCCTCGTCTGTGTGAAAGAGATTCACTCTGATTTGGATTTCAATGGCATCGTCACACCATCAGATAAATTGCATGGTTCATGAAGTTTTTTTTTTTGTTTTATGGCTCAGAAAACATTGCACACTCTTTTATGCTCTTATCTCTTTTGGTATATGGGTTAGGGGGTACTTTTCTATTTTTTTCTCCTCCTTTGGGCCTAATTCGATATTCTCTCTCTCATTCCTTCTATTTGAGAAACTCTCCCTCTCTATCCTAAATTGAAGGGTGTGTCATCTACGACTCTGGTTAGTTACATGTTTAATCGTCTTACACTCTCTAGGTTTCTTGCCTTGGTGTTTTAGTAGTTGCTTCTTGGGTTGTATGTGTTTGTTGTCCGTTGTTGGTTTTATTAGTTTCGAGTATGTTGGTGGTGCCATTCCCTTTAAGGTCACAAAATTGGTTGAGGGTGGTGTTTCTCTCCACACGTTCTCATCTCTCAGTTCTTCCTTTTTAGGGTCACTCATTTCAAACCTCTTTTTAAATCTCTCTCATGTGTTGTTTGTTATTCTTCATCTAGTCTTTTCTGTCTTGGTCTCTCTTGCTTGTTCTCGTTTAGTTCCATTCTAATCTGGTGGTGAATTTCCCATGGTGTGAACTTATCTATTGGATTATCTTTCCCTCTTGGTCTACGCTGGGGTCTACAGGGCCTCTACTGGAAGGCTATTGTGCATTAGGGCTCTCAATGCTTGCCCATGTCCAGATGTGTTCATTGTTTCTGAGTCCTTGACTTCTTTCTGGATGGAATCATCAAGCCTATCCCTCGCTCTTCATGTGTCCAAGCCTCAAAAAATACAGAAGGTTTACCTACTCATGTAGGTTCTCATGGTGGTGCTCCAATTGTGTATAGTGGAAACTCGACGCGGGGTGTGAGTTCAATGAGTGGTGTGGGACAATCACAAATCCCATGCACTACATAGATCGTCAGGGAGTTTCCATGATGGCCAGTTGCAATAGCATGCCAACGTAGTGTGGTCATGGTGCTGGTGGAGGTGGATGAGGACAAGGTTACGGTCATGATATGGCTTCTCGAGGTCACAACAATCAAGGATATGTAGGGTCAAGAGGTGAGGATCCTGCTAGGTGTCCAGGTACTTCCACAGTAGTCTAGGAGCTAGTGCAATCTATCACTACTCAGTGTGAAGCTCTTGATCGAGCCTGAAGGGAGGAGCATGCTGCCTTCATGGCCACAATTAAACAACTCCAATACTTTGACTGCCATGTTCGTGAAAGGGTGGTGGTTTTCTCGTTCAAGGAAAATTTGCTGACGATGAAAGTTGTCAAACTAGAAACTTGGCTTACTCACTTTGGGCACCATCTCAATTTCCTATATCCCCCTCCTCCTCCTCTAGGTATAGGGTGAGAAAATCCTCCTTCAATTACCTCTAATGACTAATTACGATCATTGGTGTTTTTCTTTTTCTTCTAGTTTTCTTGTATGTTAAGCCTGTCTAGCTATGGACCTCTCAACTGGAAATTTTTATCTTTTTTTTGTTCTATGGTTATCGTATTAGTCAATAAATGAGGTCGAGGTGAGATCACATGCATTTTGACATCTCTATATATGCCCTTTCATTAATAGAACCCTTTCGACTTACAAAAAAATAAAATACATTAAAACTAAATTGCTAATTGTATAACTAAAATATAAGTTAAATAAAATAATATATAGGAATTAAATGACCCTTAAAATATGTACAAATAATTATGATACAATGAAGTAAAATCAGAACATGCATGTAACTCGTACAAAACAATGAAAATATAATTATCTACGAAAAGAATAAAAAAATATAATTTTTAATTTTAATTCAGGCATATATATGTGAACATAGGTGGAAGGATATTTGTTGACTTTTGTTTTCACTGATAATGGATGGCTGGATTCAATGATGAGCGAATATGTGAAGCATGTTCTTCATCTGAGTGTTTAATCGACGATTTGGCAAAGGGGAGATGGAAGGAGGAGACACGTGGTAGGAATGACTTTGGACGTGTTGTGGGACAACACTTCAGTATTACATGTTATGGTGAAACGAATCTTGATTTAAATGAATGTCGATTTACATTAATGTTGATTTAAATGAATCTTTATTTAATGTTGATCTAATGAAACAAATGAAGAATAGATAATGATTTTTTCATCAATAAATTCATATAAAATAAAATGAACCGAAATAAACATTTGTAAAGTAATAAATTAATTTACTATAGTCTCATTTGAATATATTAAAATTTTAAAAAATATAACATGGGAAACATTATTGATGAAATTTTAAGTCTATAAGGCATTGCAAGGAACTAAATTGATATAAAATAAAATGAAACGACATAAGCATTTATAAATTCATAATATATAATGACTTTTTCAAAAATAAATTCATATAAAATAAAATGAAAGGAAATAAACATTCATAAATTCATTTACGATAATCTCATTTGAATATATTACATTTTTAAAAAATATAGCGCGAAACATTATTGATGAAATTTTAGATCTATATAAAGAATTGCAATTAATTAAATTGATATAAAATTAAATTAAATGAAATAAGCATTTTATAGATTTATAAATTCATTTACTCTTTTACATTTCATTATTATAATATATATATATATATTTATAATATATATATATATATATATATATATAATAAACAACTGAAGCAATATTCTCAAAAATAAATTGATATAAAATAAAATGAAAGGAAATAAGAATTTTGTAATTTCATAAACAGATAAAATTACACACAATAATATATTCTCTATTTTCCCTCATCCCACAAGGGGCTAAGCCCAAGAGGGGCCAAGCCCTCCTGAGCTCTGATACCAAGATAAAATTGCACACAGTAATATATTCTCTATTTTCCCTCATCCCAGGAGGGGCCAAGCCCTAGAGGGGCCAGGCCCTCCTAAGCTCTGATACCAAGATAAAATTGCACACTGTAATATATTCTCTATTTTCCCTCATCCCAGGAGGGGCCAAGCCCAAGAGGTGCCAGGCCCTCGTGAGCTCTGATACCAAGATAAAAGTAGCACAACCAATATATTCTATATTATTATCTTTGAATGAGGAAATTACACACATATCTATACAATCAATAGTCTCAAGATAGGAATTCTATCTTGGACGTACACTAGTGTGGTGAGAGATTCTCTCAACCACACACTAAACTAGGAGAAACTAAATTCCTATTATGTAGGAACAAACTCCTCAAATGGAGAATTACAACCATAGACAAGTAGGAATTAATTATTTCCAACTTAAACCTCCTTTACTAATGCACACAAAGAAACATTTGAAATAACTGAAATATTACTTACTATAGTAGAAGGCTACGTAGGCTCATTTTGTAAATTCATAAATTCATTTACTAATGCAAATGAAGAAATATGTGAAATATTACCAACTATTAGTAGAATGTGATGTAGGTTCATTTTGTAAATTCATAAATTCATATACTAATGCACACTAAGAAACACATGAAATATTACTTACTATTAGTAGAATACAACGTAGTAGGTTGGTAGAGTAGCTAATTTGAGAAAATAAATTCTCTGTCACTCCATCTTTATCGATTTACATAACTACTTATAGTAGTCCTCCCTGCACAAGTGTTAATAGTGGTGTATGCTAAAGTGAGTACCATGGGGGTGGATTCTAAAGGTGGTGATGGAAACATTTCTTGCATGCTGGCGGAATTTGATATTTATGGAAGCATTGTGGATTTTAGTGATGAAAAAATTGCATGCATACTTGCAGAATTTGATATTTATGGAAGCTTGGCTTGTCTTGGTGGTCTTTTTTGGTCTTTGGTGCTGCAATATAATTGCGTGGGTGAGTTTCATTTGCTAAAGTTGGTGTTGTATGTAACGAACCCAGGTTTTACATGAGATTTCTTTATTTTTTATCAACATCATTAATTAAATAAATCCTCTTCTCATTTTGTTTTTTGGTATTGCATCTTCTCTGCTAATATTTGGATTACTTACCATGTCTTAATAGATTAGTATGAATTTTCTTCTATGAAATAAACTTTGGTCACATTTTTTTACATTACCCTCTGCATCAACTCCACTTTTGCTATCTCAAATTATATTCCCATGTAGCCAAAGTATTAGCCTTTCCAATTACGCTTATGCGGTGATTTTAGCAGATGTGGCATGCTTTTGACATACAAACCAATCTATATGGCAAGGTTGGCGAGGTTGGACAATTCCTTAATAGTATATGTTATGAACACTAATTGTTTCATTCCACCTTAATTGTACCTATGTATGTCATATGGTGTACCCCTTTCCATTTACTATTAAGGAGAGGATTTCATGTTAATTTGCCAAGTATTGACCATTGAAAACTCAGACCCAATCTTATGTTTCCATGATACACTTTCCCATGTGAACTCCTGCGCTCCTCTTGTCTATTTGGCACCTTGGGTGCTAGTACTAGATCCAGGGTTATGATGGTTTTGGTTTCGATGAACGATGAATCTCTATGCCCTCACAAACCCTAAGTGATTCTAAGCAGCCACTATCCTTCATTTGATTCATCATGCTCTCGCTACGCACCCACTATCCTTCATTTGATGCATGATGCTCTGGCCCATGTCAAGGTGTTGAAATGGTGCGAGGCAGCCTCTGTAACGTCCACCACCATAGCCATTTGATTTTCAATGGATCACAACAGTTCACCCACGAGCATTAGTAATCAACCCAAGTATAGCGAAAATTGTTAAGTATCATCATCCTCTATTGATTGTTTCACGAAAATCTGCTCTTAGGTAAAATTAGTTTCCTTAGAGGCTTAAGGTGGTGTGAGATGTAGAATTATTCTCACTTAGATACTTTGGCCTACCTCTACACAGATATATATTTTTTTCTTCCTTTGTCTTCCTAGGCTACTAAGGGTTCGAGTTGTCCTGCGTTCGTTTTTTGTTGTTGTTTTATATATTTAATTTTTATTTCTTCTCTGGTAGCGTGAGTGGAGGAATCGATACCAATATTCTTTCACCACCCATCCACTCGACAACTAAATTCTGCTTGTCCTACAATCGCACCACACGAGGTGCGAGTTTCCAATTAATATCTTGGTGCAATGTGCATATCTCTATCCACTCTTCTCATTGCTGAGTTACATTTTCCCCTCAAGGTTGTTTTCCACTATCTTCTCCTTATGTTCTCTCTTCAAATGTTGGTATGAAATCATTACCTCGGGTGGGGTTTCAACAAAATGTCTCTGAAATGGCTGTTAGAATTTTCTGTAAATTCCATAACAGACAGTAAAAAAAAATACTCTGTTTCTGACTCTGTTTCTGCACAGAAAAATGAATTTTTTTATTTATTTATTTATTTTATTTGATTTATTTTTAATTTTTTTTATTTTTTTTTATTTATTTATTTATTTATTTTTATTTTTTTTTGGAAATGGTGTTGCAGCAACGTAGAATTGGTGTTGCAGCAACGCTGAATAACACTCTGTTTTTAACACAGTAAACTGAAAATTGCTTACTGGAATCGGTGTTGCAGCAACACAGTTTGGTGTTGCAACAATGTAGATTTGGTGTTGCAGCAATAGAAAAATTTCTAATAATTTAAAATAAAACTGAAAACAGAACAATACTCAGCAACACTAAAACTAGTGTAACAGCAACGTGCAAGTGGTGTAACAGCAACGCGAAATTAACTTGTATTCATAAACAGTAAACAAGCTGATACAAATTCGTCTTCCTCTTGACAGAGGGATAACAACAGGAACACTTCAGTTCCAGAAACCAATTTTCACTATCTCAGAAAATTGTAGGTTCAGCACTGCTGTGCGCTTACAGAAGAGACTCTTTGTATTCTACTAAACTTCTCTCTTTAAAAACCAGAACTGCTATTCATTCTCTTATAAAACAGAACTGATGTTCATTACATTTATAGGAAAAAAAACATATCTGATTTTAACTGATAAAATAATCAAAATATCTACTAACGCTTATCTGCGTATTAATTACAGCAAGCGGTGATGCCTTTCTCAAGAAATTAAGTTGGCGGTTGCAGCGGAATTAAATTCTGTGAATTTAATGCACATTAATGTGAAAAATATCAAGAGTGACTTTGCGGCATCGAACAACCTGAAATATCTACGGAAATCAGATTTCTGTCCAGCTGTTTTTTGTGTTGCAGTTGGAATTAAATTCCAACACTCCCCCTTAATTTCAACTGCTGCATACCCAAGCATTTCCTGAAATGATCAAAACTTTTCTTTGCTAATGGTTTTGTCAAGATGTCAGCTAGCTCATCCTCTTTCATGAAGTGCTGCAAAACAATCTCACCATTGTTAACCAATTCACGTATGAAGTGAAATTCTGTATCTATGTTCTTTGTTCTTTTATGAAAAACAGAGTTTTTAGACAATGCTATTGCTGAGCTATTGTCACAATAAATGGTTGTGCCATTTTCTTGTTCATGACACAAATCTCTGAGAACTCTTCTCAGCCACACTGCTTGGCATGCTGCTACTGTTGCTGCCACATACTTTGCCTTTGTTGTTGACAAAGACACAACTGGTGGCTTCTTGGAATCCTATGAGATGGCTCGTGATCCCATATGAAACACATATCCTGATCTGCTTTTTCTATCATCAACACTTCCAGCCCAATCACTGTCCATGTAACCTGTCAACATGAAACTTTCAAAAGAGGAGTATAAAATACCAAACCCCTTCGTTCCATTCACATACCTTAGAATCCTCTTGGTTGCCTGCCAATGAGTCTCCTTCGGTCTTTCCATAAATCTGGAGATTAAACTCACAGCGTGCATAATGTCTGGCCTAGTTGCAGTCAAGTACATAAGGCTGCCAACTATGCTCTTGTACAATTTTGGATCAAAATCCTTGTTGTTGTCTTCTTTGGTCAATTTCAGCCCCATTACAGTTGGAGTCACAGCTACCTTGCTGTTCTGCATGTTAAATCTCTTCAACACAGCTTCTACATATTTATCTTGAGAAATGAAAACACCATTTTCACTTTGGTCTACTTCAATTCCAAGAAAATATCTTAAGAAACCCAAGTCAGTCATTTCAAATTCACTATTCATGACTGCTTTAAAATCAGCAATGAGCGAAGCATCATTGCTAGTAAAAATCAGATCATCTACATATAAAACAACAATAATAATCTTATCGTCATTCTCCTTTATGTAGAGTGTGGGTTCACCATCACACTTATCAAACCCATTCTCAATCAGATAAGCATCTAT
>APFE030321729.1:16276-36566 GCA_000404065.3 Pinus taeda
CAACAAGTCTTGCTTTGTGCCTGTCAATCTTGACTTCAACATTGCTTTTGGTCTTATAGACCCACTTAACTCCAATGGCATCTTTGCCTTCAGGGAGGTCCACTAACTCCCCTGTTTTACTCTTTTCAATTGCACCAATTTCTTCATTCATTGCTTCAATCCATTTATCTTCATTTACAACATCTTCAAAATGAACTGGGTCATCAACATGACAATACAAAGCGAATAATGAATTCAGACCGGTATTGTTACTTACCTCTCCTTGTTCATAAATCTCATTCAGATTTCTCAATCTTGGTCTTCTTGGTGTGCTTGGAGTTTCATCCGAACTTGAGGGTATTTCTGATCCCTGTGGTCTGCTTGGAGAAGCACTTCCTTGACTTCTTAAGGCTGTTCGAATTCCAGCTTGTGGTGTGGTTTGTTGAACTTGCTGTGGTGGAGGAGGAGCCACCAAGGAAGGATTATTTGCTGTTGTCCCTTCCTCTTCTTCTTCATGAGACACAATTGTCTTCACATTCACTGTTTTTTCCAAGCTTCCATCCCAAGCTTCATCTTCAATGAACTGCACATCTCTGCTTACTATCAATTTCTTAGTGGATGGATTATAGAGTTTGTGTGCTTTTGACTCATCACAATAGCCAACAAATACACACTTCTCCCCCTTACTATCAAGCTTTTTCCTTAGCTGATCCGGTACATATGCATAAGCTACACAACCGAATACTCTCATGTGAGTGACAGTTTGCTTTTGACCACTCCATGCTTCTTCTGGTATTTTGTTCATGATAGCTTTAGTTGGGCATCTATTCAAGATGTAAACTGCGCAAGTGACAGCTTCTGCCCAATACTCATGAGCAAGTGTTTTGCCTTCAGCATACTTCTAACCATGTCAAGAATGGTCCTATTCTTTCTTTCAGCAACACCGTTTTGCTGAGGTGTATACCTTGCGGTGAACTGCTTTTGAATGCCATTCTCTCTGCAAAACGCAAAAAGTCTTGGGAGATGTATTCTCCTCCTCTATATGTTCTGAGCACTTTGATATAATGCCCACACCGCTTCTCAGCAAGAGTTTTGAAGTGGCGGAATTTCTCAAACACTTCACTCTTCTGTTTCAGCATATACACCCATGTCTTTCTCGTGTAATCATCAATGAAAGTTAAAACATATCTATTTCTGGCAAATGATGGTATTTGCATCGGTCCACACACATCAGAGTGAACAATTTCCAAGGGTGCTTTTGCCCTTATACTCTTTCACGCTGGAAAGCTTTCTTTGTGTTGCTTGCCCAAGATGCAGCCTTCACAAAGGCTATCCGGTTTTTCAATCAATGGCAATCCTTTAACCATTTCCCTTTCTGTGCAACAGATTCAGGCCTCCAAAATTGAGATGTCCAAATCTCAAGTGCCACAACCAATTCTCATCTTTCACTTGTTCGTGAAAGACTTCTTGTGTTACAGCTGCAATAGTTCTTCCTTCCTTCAAATCTGCCCTGAGTTTGATAGGAAACATTCTATTGCTGGTCATCTATACCTGTGCAATGATCTTCTTACTTGGAGGTATGTCTCTAATTGTACACGTATCATCTTTGAAGAACACATTGTAACCTTTGTCGATGAGCTGTCCAATGCTCAAAAGATTACATTTCAGACCAGGTACATAGTATACCTCTGGCACAATCATCTGTTCTCCATTTCTTGCTCGGATACTGACTCTGCCCTTACCCTTGACAGATATCTTACTATCAGTTCCTGTTCTTACCTCAGATTTCACATCTTCATCCAGATTGGCAAACATTGCAATATTTCCAGTCATGTGATTACTACAACCTGATTCTAAGAACCAAAAATCTTCTTGTTTGTCTTGTGCAATGTTACATGTTAACAGCACATTCTTTGGATTGATATTTTCTTCATTTGTAAAATTAACATTCTACCTACTATTCATGTCATTTTGTTTTTTCCTACATTCATTGGCGTAGTGCCCATATTTCTTACAATAATGACATTGGACTTGGGATTTGTCATACCTTTGTCCATGAGCTTGCTGTTTGCTTGAACCTTCATCTTGGTTCTGATTGCAACTCCTTCCGCTTGTGCTTGCATGATAATATCTGCCTCTATTTTGGCTTCTTCCACGACCTCTGTTATTTACTCTGCCTCGACCTTTTCTTTGGCTGAAAGACATCTGAGTCTTGAATGCTTGCTCAAAAGAGGAATCTGTTCCTCTACTCAGTCTGTGTTCATGAGACATAAGAGAAGCACTCAGTTCATCTACCGTGAACTGTGAGAGATATTTTGCTTCTTCTATTGCTACCACAACAGCTTCAAACCTTGAGGGTAAACATCTCAAGATCTTCTCTACGATCCTTCTTTCTTCAAGAATTTCACCATGATATCTTATCTGGGTTATTAAGCCAATAACCTGAGTGAAGAATGAATCTATTGTATCAGATTCCTTCATGCTGAGTGTTTCAAAGTCTCTCCTCAACATCTGCAACTTTGCAGTCTTCACTTTCTACATGCCTTGATAGACAGTTTTGAGAATATCCCATGTCTCTTTGGATTTTGTTGCTGCTGCAATCCGTGGAAAAACACTTTCATATACTGATTGGAAGAGAAAAAAGAGGGCTTTGGCATCCTTCTTCCTGTCACTCTTCAACTGGTCTCTTTCTGCTACTATCAAAGCAGCCAATGCTGTTGCATCTACAGGTTCAGCATAGCCAGTTTCAACCAGCTCCCATATTCCTTTAGAAGCAAACAATGCTTTCATTGTTATGGACCAATAACTGTGATTTTTCCCATTAAACTGTGGCAGTTGGGAATTTGTCAAACCTGTTCCAACATCTGCAATATTAACTTTGTATAGTTAAAAAAGAGATACTGACTGTAAAATTAAAAACAAGCAAAAACTTTCTCTGCTGGAAAAAATCTGCTCAATAAGCTTCTTATATCTCCTACAGTGAAAAACAAACTCTGTTTTTGACTCACTAAGTGCCTAGACTTGCTCTGATACCATGTTAGAATTTTCTGTAAATTCCATAACAGACAGTGAAAAAAAAATACTATGTTTCTGCACAGAAAACTGAAAAATTGTTTTCTGGAAATGGTGTTGCAGCAACGTAGAATTGGTGTTGCAGCAACGTTGAATAACACTCTGTTTTTAACACAGTAAACTGAAAATTGCTTACTGGAATCGGTGTTGCAGAAACACAGTTTGGTGTTGTAGCAACGTAGATTTGGTGTTGCAGCAACAAAAATTTTTCTGATAATTTAAAATAAAACTGAAAACAGAACAATACTCAGCAACACTAAAACTAGTGTAACAGCAACGTGCAAGTGGTGTAACAACAACGCAAAATTAACTTGTATTCATAAACAGTAAACAAGCTGATACAAATTCGTCTTCCTCTTGATAGAGGGATAACAACACGAACACTTCAGTTCCAGAAACCAATTTTCACTATCTCAGAAAATTGTAGGTTCAGCACTGCTGTGTGTTTGCAGAAGAGACTCTTTGTATTCTTCTAAACATCTCTCTTTAAAAAGAGAACTGTTGTTCATTCTCTTAAAAAACAGAACTGTTGTTCATTAATTTATAGGGAAAAAAACATATCTGAGTTTAATTGATAAAATAATCAAAATATCTACTAACGCTTATCTGTGTATTAATTACAGCAAGCGGTGATGCCTTTCTCAAGAAATTAAGTTGGCAGTTGCAGGGGAATTAAATTCTGTGAATTTAATGCACATTAATGTGCAAAATATCAGGAGCGACTTTGAGGCATCGAACAACATGAAATATCTACGGAAATCAGTTTTTTGTCCAACTGTTTTTTGTGTTGCTGTTGGAATTAAATTCCAACAATGGCCTTCACTTTCAGAAGCCGCTTTATATCCCCTGTAATTTTAAACTAAGCCATATTTGCTTCCCTGATTTTCTACCAGTTGGACATTCCCAATTCACTTTTATTCCATGATACACCTATGAAATTATTGTTCGTGTTGGCATTGTAACCCATTAAATTATTTAACTTTGTGGCATGCTGGAATTAGCTAATTCATGATTCTGAAATTTGAGCTTTCTATTTAGCGATATCGCTACGCAGGTAGTTGGGAAAACCTGGCATACTGGTCCAAGGTATTTTGTCATTCTTAGTTGTCAATATTCCTTAAGGACACTAATCTCTGAAAGTTTACAGGTTTGGCCAACTGATAGACATAACGTCACCGGAGGATTTGCTCTCAATGCACTCAAATCCCTCTTTTTGTCTCACGAACATATCAACATCACTATTGCTGAGTTACAAATCAAGTTACCCCTCACACACAGTTTTCTTTTGATTTTGTTATCAATCTTGATCATAATTTGTAACAAAGTTTGGGACTGGCCCCTCCTCGAATTTCTCTCAGGTGATCGCGCCCAAGGGTGAATAATAGGTTTATTTAATCACCTTGTTTCCTTGGTTTAATCTTATCGATGATGCCTGGGTTTAATTTTCCATGTTGTCAACTCGAACCAACATATATTTATTTATTCTTTTAAATCCAACCAGATGAATTTTCGAAACATATTTTACATGTACATAAAAGTAATTTATTATTTAAGGTAGACCAGTGGCAAAATCAAGCTGTCGATTTTTTGTTTTGACATGTTAACCTAAACCACCACATTCTTCCTACGGGTCAGGTTCCACTATCTGATGATAGTGACGAAAGCCCAAGGGTCTTTGAAATATGTGAAGCTAGGATGATAATGACAACATTATATTTGGAATATGTGAAGTTAGGATCATAATGGCAACATTATTAAACATGAGTGAAAATCAATTGTACCATAAATAGATGTTTTGCACTTTTATTAAAAAACACATGGGAAGGCGAAGTAGTTGATGGGTCCAGCCCTATGACCCTCGGATTAATGATAAATATGTTGATTGGATATTTTAATTAAACGGTGGTTGGTTGACTTTAATGCAGTGATACTATTGGTTTATGGATACGAGGACATGTGTCGAGGTCTCAGAATTTGCTCCTTCCCGCTCCTTCTATGCCCCAAAACCTTGACTAATCATTTCATTTTCTATGCTCATTTTTTTGTGCTACTGTGTTGGTAGTGCGATCTCTGGGGGTTTGCTCTGTCACTTGTTTGGGATTTCGCTTTCGCTGTGCTTGGTTTGCAATTTAGTGTGGGTTTTCACGTGTGGACGATGTCTCGGCTTGTTTTGTGCTCCGCTTCGTGTCTTGAGTGCGAAACCCTTGGTATCAGTTATTGCTATCAACATTTGTTGGGCTCTATTTGTATTCCCAGTTGCAGCTTTTGTTTACCTGTTTCTTGTCCATGCACTGGATTCACAAGTTAACGATTTGTTTGGTTTTGTCTTAGGCTGCAGCTATGGAGTCGCTTGGCTTTCAACTTCCACTTGGCAGTCTCCTGAAGGTAAGCCCTCCTTCTATGCTAGTCATTTTTACTTCGTTTTTATCAGGCACTGGCAACCTCTACTCCTCGTGGCAGCGAGCAACTCTGTGGCTGCGCCCTCAGCTACATGGCTTCTCTAGCAACTTACACAGGCTCGACTCTTCCCCGGTAAGTTTTCACAACTCTTCCCTTTATTTTGGTTGCAGTCTATTAATGTAGTTGTGGTTTTCTTGTGCTTCATTGTTGATGGCCTGGTTGTTGGCCAATGCAGGTGAGCGATGGTCTGCTCGTGGTCCTCACGCTGGGTCTCCTACACCTAAACTAGGTAGGGTTACTCCTTGGTGTCTTTCTATTATTTGAGCGAGGGTTTATTGTTGGAAGGGTTTTATGAGTCATAGTTGTAGTCTGGCTTGGTTCTGCGATTTCTGGGTAGTGTCCCTATGGCTCCACTATGTGTTTGCGATTCTGCTATTTATAACTTATGTACGTATTTAAACAGCCTTGTAATGGCCTCGTGCGGGTTTTGTAGCTTGGTCGACTTGGTTCTATTTGTTGGTCGTTTGATCAATATTCTGTAACATTTGAGTTCTTGACAAAGATATATATCTATATTTATGCTGTCAATTTGATTGTTCAAAATTTGCAAATGAAAATGGGAATGTGGTCGTTTTCGGTACCTAAAACTTGTCTCTGTGGACAGTGGCTTGCTCGGTTCCTTCGTATTTTCGTTTTGTTTGTACTGTAACTTGTCTGATAGCTCTCCTCGCCTTTGTGCTTGCCATTCACTTGTGTGTATTGGTTTTGCTATATGAAAAAGAAAATAATTTAACAGTATTCAGTAGGAATGATTTTTAGGACTTTAACATGAATGGATTCAAATGTTTGTCTTCAGGAAATATTTATGTGCTTTCTCTTCATTTAATTCTATGATGGCCAAAAAGATTACATTAGCTGCTTTCTCTTTTTGTTTTGTAGAGAACACTGGACAATTAGCGAAATTGCAAGTAGTTACATAATGTGGTTACATTAAAATAGTTTCTGAATAACTGTCTTTTCTTGTTTTGTAAACTAAAACAAATTTGAAATAAAACTAAAAAAGTAAAAAGAAAAATACATAAGCAAACATTATCATTGGTTGAGACAGCCATTCCTAGAAAATGAAAAACTAATGTAACTCAAACTGTTTGAAAGAAACAAATTCCCAGCCATGTCCTCCCTGAGCTGGTTGCTCCTGCATCAGGCTCCTAGGGTAGGTGAAAAATCATGGCTCTAGTCCATGAGCTCCTTGATAGAATACCCTCCATGTTGTATCTGTGCTGAAGCCAAGAACTGTCCTCAATAGGGCGGTTCTTCCACTTGACAAGGTACTGAAGGAACTCCTTCCTCCAAGTCCACCTGCCCACTTGTGTGTCAAGGATTCCTTCGATTTAAAGTGGCTGAGCCATAATAATTTGTCTCATCCACGAACTACTCTCTTCCTGGGTGTCCTGCTTTGGCTGTGCCGAACTGTCCTCTTCCAGATTGGCAGTGTATGGGAATAAATCTACCACATTAAAAATGGGCGATATCCCTATACTTGAAGGCAATTACAGTTCATAAGCATTTGTAGAAAACTTATGCAGAATTTTACAAGCTCCAATTTTTTCGAATTTCAGCTTATTGTATTTGCCATTAGGAAATATTTCCTTGCACAGATGTGCTAGGACCTGATCCCCTACATTAAATTGTACCTCACATCATCTCAGATCTGTTTTCTATCTGTACTTGTGACTGATGTCCTGTAATTTCATTCTCACCTGCTCATGTAGGTCATTAATTGCTCTTGCAAAGTCCTCCCCCTCAGCACTTCTTTTCTCCAACTGTCCCAAATCCCGTAGTTCATGCACTCCTCGGGGATGCATTCCATACAAGATATGAAAAGGACTACATCCTATGCTTCGATTCGGTGAATCATTATAAGTGAATTCCACTTGAGCAAGTGCACAATCCCACATTCATGAATTTTCTCCAACTAGACTCTGCAGCAGGTTTCCTAAACTTCTGTTCACCACCTCCGTTTGCCCATCAGTGTGTGGGTGATAAGCGGAGCTGAAATTTAACTTTGTGTCCAGCTTCTTCCACAAGGTGTGCTAGAAATGCCCTGTGAATTTCACGTCTCTATTGGAAATTATGGACTTACGTAAGCCATGTAGTCTGACGACTTCGGTGAAAAACAAGTGTGCTACATGGGTAGCATCATTAGTTTTTCTGCAAGGGATAAAGTGTGCCATCTTTGAGAATCAGTCCACCACCACCATGATGGAATCAAAACCTCATTGTGTCTTGGGCAGATCTAGGACAAAGTCCAAACTGACTTAATGCCACGGTCTATTTGGAATAGGCAAGGGTGTGTACAACCCCGTGTTCTGACAGTGTCCTTTCGCCAACTAACATATCTTACACTTGGTCACATACTGTTGTACGTCTCTTCACATCTTTGGCTAGTAATAGAAATGACTGAGCTGATCCAAGGTCTTATCAATGCCGAAATGTCTAGCTAGACCTCCACTATGTTTTTCCCGAATGATGTTCTCCCTCATCGAACATTCTGGGACACATAGCTATCCTCCCTTGAATAACAACTCCTCCTGCAAGTTATAGTCCAGCCACAGACTATTGTTCCTCAACAATGGATTCTGGCAGGCCTCATAACCCTCCATGAAATCTACAAATGTTTGATACAAGTCATTCAAGTGCTCAAATCCATACGCTTGTATCGTGCTCTCCTGCAAGAGTAGAACTCTTCTGCTTAGTCCATCTGCTACCTTGTTCGCTTGACCACTGATATGCTTCAATACGAACGTGAAGCTCTGTAAGTACTCCACCCATTTTGCATGTTTGTGATTTAGCTTATGTTGCTGCATAACATACTGTAATGCAGAATTATCAGAAAACAAAACAAATTCATTACCCAAAAAATAATGTCTCCAATGCTTTAAAGCTTGGACGACGGCATAAAACTCCTTGTGATGAGATGTATATTTTTGTCTGCTTTCATTTAATTTTTCGCTGAAATAGGCTACTGGTTTTTCTTCCTGGCTCAGCACAGCTCCAATTGCTGTACCACTGGCATCACAACGAACTTGAAAAAAATTGTTGAAGTCAGGTAGCCTCAAAATTGGCCTCTCAATGATCTTCTTCTTCAATATCTGGAAGCTCTTCTCTGCAGCTTCGGTCCACTGAAAAGGTTGACTTGCCTTCTTGATTGTATCCAACATAGGTGCGCAAATTCCACTAAAATCCTTTATAAATTTACGATAGAAACTTTCCAACCCATGAAAACTTCGAACTTCGAACAGACTCATAGTGGATGGGCAGTTATGTATAGCTGCAACTTTTTCTAGGTCCATTGTCAACTCATATTCTGTAATCATGAAACCCAAATAGACTCTCTTTTTGAAAGAAAGTACATTTTTTTCAGATTTATCAGCAATTTGTTTTGCTACAACTTCTCTAGAACATATCGAACGTGTCGAAAATGTTCCTCCTTGGTCTTGTTGAAAATCAGTTTATTGTCAAGATACACAATCACAAATTTCCCAATGAACTCCTTCAACATCTCATTCATCAGGCGCATAAAAGTACTAGGGAAGTTACTCAACCCAAATGGCATCAGTAGCCATTCATACAACCCTTCATTAGTTTTGAAAGTTGTTTTCCATTTGTTCCCTTCTCGGATTCTAATCTAGTGGTATCCACTCTTCAAATATATCTTTGAAAAATATGTTGCCCTACTCAAACAGTCCATCATATCATCCATTCGTGGCAATGGAAACCTGTACCTGATTGTAATTTTGTTTATTGCTTGTGAATTTGTGCACATCCACCACTCGCCTCTCTTGGGAGCAAGAACTATCGAAACTGCACATCGGCTTAAGCTTTCTCGAATCAGTCCCTTATCCAGCAACTCCTGTACCTGTTTCCTAATCTCCTCATTGTCTTTGGGGCTCATTTGTTAAGTAGCTTTATTTGGTAAACTAGCTCCAGGGATGAAATCTATATGATGATTGATACTCTTCTTTGGTGGTAATTTATCTGGTAGATCGTCCACCACAATGTCACTGAATTCCTGCAACATTTCTTGGATTTCTTCCCGTAAATCAGAAATTTTAGTGTGCAACAACATTGTTCTTGGTCTCCTTACAACAACATACTTCACCTCGTCATCTTCAATCCGTTTTAGAAATTCTTTTCCACCCACCAGTAATACCTATGATCCACTGAGGGTTTACTATTCGTAGGGTTTTATGAGTCGTAGTTGTAGTCTCGCTTGGTTCTACGATTTCTGGGCAGTGTGCATGTGGCTCCACTGTGTGTTTGTGACTCTGTTGTTTATAAATTATCTATGTATTTAAATGGCCCTGTAATGGCCTTGCGAGGGTTTTGTTGTTCGGTCGACTTGGTTCTATTTGTTGATCATTTGATCAATGTGTTGTAACATTCGACTTCTTGACAAATATATAATATATTATATATATATATTATTATATATATATATATATTATATATATATTATATATATATATATATATATATATATATATATATATATCTATATTTATGCTGTGAATTTGATTGTTCAAATTTTGCAAATGAAAATCAGAATGTGGTTGTTTTCGGTACCTGAAACTTGTCTCTGTGGACAATGGCTTAATTAGTTCCTTCGTATTTTTGTGTTGTTTGTACTGTAACTTGTCTGATATCTCTCCTTTCCTTTGTTCTTGCTATTCACTTGTGTGTATTGGCTTTGCTATATGAAAAAGAAAATAATTTAATAGTATTCAGTAGAAATGATCTTTAGGACTATAACATGAATGGATTCAGATGTTTGTCTTCAGAAAATATTTATGTGCTTTCTCTTCATTTAATTCTATGATGGCCAAAATGATTACATTAGTTGCTTTCTCTTTTCGTTTTGTAGAGAACACTGGACAGTTAGCAAAACTGCCAGTAGTTACATAATGTGGTTACGTTAAAATAGTTTCTGAATATCTGTCTTCTCTTGCTTTGTAAAGTAAAACAAATTTTAAATAAAACTAAAAAGTAAAAAGAAAAATACGTAAGAAAACATTGTCATTGGCTGAGACAACCATTCCTAGAAAATGAAAAACTAATGCAACTCAAACTCTTTGAAAGAGACAAACTCCTGGCCATGTCCTCTTTGAGCTGGATGCTTCTACATCAATAGTAGCCTTCTTTATGTGTTTCAACGGTCATTCCTCAGGAATGGAATTTCACCGAGTGATTTCTCAATCAAATATACTAAAATATATGATTTTTTCTAACTAGAGTGTGTTTAGGTGGTATTCAGTTTTAATATCAAGGAAATAGAAATTTACCTAATTTTGGTTTTGGTGTTTTTTTTTTGTTTAAATCAGCTTTGTTATATTAGATGAAAATACATAGTCTATAAAAAAATTGCCAGAGCAGTAAAAGACCTTCCTCTACTTAACGTTATCCCTATCTATAACCATTGAACCCCAGAGCATACCATGCAGGGCAGCAGAGGAATGGGGATCTAACAAAAAACCCTTTATCCATTGAAAAACAGACAGGTCAAAGAGCCGTAGCAGAGTAGCCCCTTTCAAAAACCAACCATAAAGCCTTAGACATGCACAACAAGAAAAAAGATCACCAGAAAGCATACAAAATAGATCGCAGAGAATCAGTAGGTGTCCAGAACGATGTGGTTCTTGGTGTTGTCCTGTGCAGCTGAGGCCTTGGCCTGGCCTGCCTGAGAAGGCGAGGGAAGAGCACTTGGGTGAGCGTTTTTTAACCCCTCCAAAGTTTCCCCTGCAGCACGACTATCCTGATTGATGGTGTGCCGCAGCAGACTGATTAGAACCGAGAGTTTTTTCGAGACTGTGTCGAGCTGCTGTTCCATGCTGCTAATTTTGAAGACCAACCCTTCCAGAATGGCCGTGTGCTCCTCGTTAGTAACCGCCAGTGTCTGTTGGGCCTGCCACACTTGGTTGGCATAGTCCCCTTGCATGCTGATGGCTTTGGCAAGCATTGTCTTCATTCTCCACATTTTAGTTTGGGTTCTCACAAATTGCGTAGCCTGCGTTGTGACTGTGCGAGGTCTTGCACCCAGTCCACTTCCTTACCCATCTCCTGCTGGTCCAGAATTTTTTCTTCTTCGTTCACTATGGCCTCTAGCTCTTCAATCCTCCGCTTTTCCTTCTGGGAGGTACGGGTCTCATAAGCAGCTTTAGCCCTTTTCAATTCTCTGTTAGCCGAGGCATTCCTACTTCCTCCACTCGCCATACTACCTCTTGCACCTAATTGAACACTATGCACTTTCAGGATACAGGAACCGCTCGTTCGCTTGCCGATTGCAGAACTGATGACGATCCTGAAGCCTGTGTTGATCTTTAAATAGATGGAGTTGCTAAACGAACTGTAAACAATTCGCCTGCTACCCTGATACTGGCTTGTCCAGTTGTCATAATTACTAGTTACTGGGTTGGAATTCCATTGATGATCCTTCATATTGCCTTTGCGATCACCCTTCCTGATAATCTTCGTATTTCTCCAGGTGTCCCATCGCCTGAAATTGCACTTGTGGCAATCGCCCTTCGTGATCATAGTTACATTGAGTTTTGCCTTCGCCTGCTTGAGCATTGAATGCTTCTGTCCATTCTATCCTTCATTCTCCTGCAGTCCTTTATTACCCTTCTTGGCATCCACGACTATCATTATCATTCTGTTATGCTCGTGACAAACCTCGCTCGCCCGAACCTATCTTTTATTCATTAAATATTTCCTCGACAGCAGGGTGCAATTGTTTTTTAAATCCGGGCAGCTGACGTCCTCCCAACAACTGTCCCAAATCGTGGTGGGGTTCTCTATGCCGACGTTTACCAAGTGCTTTGCTATGGTGTTGGCCTTATGGCGTACCACCTGAAAGACTAATCCTTTCAGCCACCCCAAGTGTTCTGCTATGCTCTCTGTTACTTCTGCTAATCGCCAGTGTTGTGTAACCTTACTCGCCTTTCCACCCACCAGTAATACCTATGTTCTGTCCGTTTGTTGCATGACGTTTTCGGCCCAATTCCACAGAGTGTCTGCTGAGTCGCAAGTGTTGAAGAGATGGTTCATGGTCTCCTTTTCCCTGTTGCAAAGTGGACATTTTGAGGGGCCGCTGAAACCTTTCTTCCAGAGATTTTCCCACGTTAGCGTCTTCCTTTGTATTAGCAGCCAGAGGAAGGTTCTAATTTTCGGCCAGCTTTGGGAATCCCAAACCTTACTGCTCCAAGCTACCTTTTCCAACTGTTCTGCGTCTTCGATGCATATTCGAGCCTCTTTGAGTGTGAAATTACCCCCTCCTTGTTTTCCCCATCTTAGCTTATCGCTGTCCTCTGCCTTCCTAATTTTCCTTTTATCTAACATAATGTTCAGGTTGCTGTCATTCATATTCCCTTCCCCTATGTTCTCTATTTCGCTTCTTGCCCAGCTCCTCCATTCTGTGTCTATGTTATCCTGTGACCAGTAGTGGTGAACCGTTAGCCTCCCTTGTTCTTGCAAATTTCTTTGTAATTCTGCAAATTCTGGTCTTTCCAATTTGGGAAGTTGTTGCCACAAATCCTCCCAAAAGAAGGCTGTTTCGCCATTGCGAATTTTCCAGAAGCTATTCTCCTGAATAATATCCCTATTATTCCTTGCTAGATTCCAAATTGGGGAGCCCTCTGGACTCTCTTGCATTCTGATTAATTCCTAGATACTTCGCGATGGAGCATATTTTGCCTTCTAGTGTCGAGCCCACGGTAAATTAGGTTCCTTCATCCATTTCCACCATAGTTTGGCTCCACAAGCTTTGTTGATGGTGAAGGGATCTAGAAGGTTTAACCCACTTAAGTGCTTGGGCTTGCATAATTTATTCCAAGCAACTAGAGACCACTTCCTTTTCTCTGCATTTCCTGTCAATAGGAACGTTCTCTGAATTGCTCTAATTTGTTGAAGGACTCCTTGGGGTACCGGGATGATGGAAAGCATATATTGCGGGATAGCTTGTAGAACCGCTTTGGTAAGCACTAGCCTTCTGGCAAAATTGAGGGCCCTGTGAGTCCAGTGCTAGCATCTTTTCTTTAGGTTATCTAGGAGTTTTTCCCAATGAGATTTTTGCCACAGTTTATCTATTAGAGGAGCTCCTAGGTACCTTGAAGGTAGATTGCCTCTTCGGAAGCCTAGAATGCGCGAGAGATTCCTCTGAACCGCTACATTTGTATTGAAAAAGATTGGTTTTGGTGTTGATGAAACATTTTTATTTTATTTTTTTTCATTCTCAATTTCTTCTTATCAAATTGAAATAATTTTCCTTCATCAAATTAAATTATTGAAATATATTAAAACTTAGGCTAGTCAATTTATTCACTTCTTATCCACAAATACACTTAAATATTAATTATAATAAATATAAGCATTTTTTTTTTTTAAATTTGTTTTTGTATTCAAGCTTCTACGATCCATAATGAATTAAGAAAAGTCTTTAGGTAGAAATCAAATAAGAGAAATTTTGAGGCCGACGCGTTTTGAACCAACAAGTGTGGTTCATCATCAGGACCAGATGAAGAGGCAGACCATGGCAAAGGCTTAAATAGAGAACAATGTAGAGACATAATTTACAAATAACGACTATATTTGAAAAATAATATTTAAACTATTGATATCATTTATTAATATATTAAAACAAATTTATTATTAAGTAACGACTTTTTTAATGACTAGCTTTAAAAAATATTAAAAAATAAAATAAAATCTATGTAATTTATATTATTACAAAGATTCTCTTTTTTATGCATTTTTAAGAAGATAGTATGTCACTAAGGAGATATCTACTAAAAATGTAGTAGAATGACAAATTATCATAGTTGATTATATGGATTAAAGTGAGCAATTAATTTTTCACTTGCTTTTGGATTGATGGTGAATGGGTATATTGTGAACTTAATTAAGTAGGGTAAAAGATAAATAAAATTTAAGAAACTTCCTTGAATAAGTTTTTGAAAAATGCTTCTCCTAGTTGGAAAACAAATTTTAACCGAGTGTCCAATACAATGCACTAAAACACTCTTAATTTACCTAATTAATGATCAAAGTGTTTTGCAATCACCCAAGGTTCCCTTAAAAATTAGAGAAATTAATAAATCCCTTGCCTTAGTTGGGATAAAACCTCCCATGAGGTAATGGAGACAAGTCATTCACATTTTTGCTAGGGGACAAAGACAATAAAAGAATATCAACACAATAGAAAATCTTTTAAAGAAGAAACACTTTTAAAGAGGAAACTAAACCAATGATTTGAATCTTGTAAAGGTTATCGAGGTAAGTGTGGAGGATCTGAAACAAAGTTACATATGTATTTAGCATTAAAATGAAAGTATTATTCCAAGAGAAGTTGAAAAATATAAGAACAATCTAACTTAGAGCCTTTATAACAACAAGTTGAGTGATATACATAGACAGGAAGATCACATCAAGATGTAAGTGAATATTTATTAGCTGTTGGGAAAAGTGTTGCATATGTAACAAGTATGCTATAGATTCTGATAGGTAACCCCATGTTCCCAACCTCATACTATTAGTATTTTCATATTCTACAGATAAAGACATACATCTGCAATGCAACTTGAGCAAGGGTACACTTGATACAAAGTAATGAAGAGAAGTTAAGGATGGTTTAACCGAGTAGATCCCCAATTAGATGTTTCCAAATCAATTTGTAACATGAAAGACCCATAATGAAGAAGATTGTGACTAAGAGAAATCCCCAACAATAACAAGTGTAAAAAAGCTTTATTAGAGTAAAAAAAGTGAATAAATACTAAGATCTTGAAAAAAAGTGACAATGGAAAATGATAAAAGCTTTAAAAAATGGAAAAAACCTAACCAATTTCTCATATTCAAAATAATTTTAAAATCTAAACTAAAATATTGACAAAACAAACAAACAAACAAACAAACAAAAATTTAAAACAACACAAAAAATTTATTAAGATAAAAAATTATTACTAACTATATAAACATATATAAATATTAAAGTGCTTAACCCATGCACATATATATATATGAAAACCTATATATATGAAACGAAAAAAAAAAAATAAATAAATAAATAAAAAGGAAATCACTAATGCATTAGAGAAGGCATTAACGTAGTCTTCTGAATATTCTTCATACCTCCGAGTCATGAGCTGATTGGCCAAGGGAGAACCGATATCCCAATAAACTACTACACGTACCCTATTTCATTGTTCCCATGTAAGTATTTGAGGAAGTCTTTCGAGGAAAGACGAAACCCTATGGTGGAGGTTATTTACTCTATTGTGCGTGAGAATAATGCCGAGAGTATATTAGCATCGTGCGTGAGAATAATGCCAAGAGTATCTTGGTATATTAACATGGTGAACATTTATTTAAAGAATTGTGTTTCAAGGTGATAATGTTTGCACCATAAAAAAATATTTGTGAAAAGATGGGACGAAATTTAGAGGTGAAAAGACAAGTTGTTTTGAAGTAAAAGATATAATCACGAAAAATATTATATATTATAATTTAGGTTTTGTTGATTTGAGTTTCATATACCGTAGTCAACAAAGGAGAATTTATTATAAAAAAATGTTTGCAGATTTAATTCTTAAAATAATTTAGGTTTCATTTAAGCGAGTTATGTACCTTAAGCAATAAGGGAGAGACTACTTTGATAGGAGCTCTTTAGTATCCATAATTGTTTAGTGTGTTTATTCTCCATAATTTATAGGATTCATTAGACTTTGGATTCCTTCTCAAATGAAGAACAATGCTGAAAAAAAACCAATACTAATCTACACTAACTATATATACCTAAACTAATGTTATATCCATTATGAGTTAATAAATTTAATACAATCTACAAGTTAAAATGAATAAATACAATATAACTAAATTGTTAATTGTATAACTAAAATAGGTTGAATATACTAATATACAAAGAATTAAATGATGGTTAACAATATCAAAATATGTGTAAATAATTATGATACAATGAAGTAAAAATGAGCAATGGAAATATAATTATCTACAAAAATAATAATAAAATATAATTTCTAATTTTAGTTATCATATGAAATTATAAATTAAAATTAAAATTGAGAAAAACAATCATTCATGTGAAATAAAAGACAAATAAGTTCTAAAATGTAAGCCTTTTATATTATTAAGTCCAAACAGTCAAAATAAAGTAAATAATGCAATTTACTTTTATTATTCAGCCAAGACTTAGAAGGTTACTGTAATAATTTCATAAAACATTCATCTAATTACTTATTTATCAATGCAACCAATAAACAAACATATAATTAAAATAAACATATTAACATAGAAATTATTTCAACAAAGTAATTCAATTTATATAATAAATGTAACATAAGCTAAATTTTAAAGCACAGAAACCTAAATTAGATATATTTCCAAATTAGATATATTCTAAGATTAATAATTATCATCAAGGCTGACATTGTTGGAAACCATACTTTGGGAATAAAAACATATACTAGTTGAACTAATATAAGATCATTTCAGAAAAATCCTTAAGTCTATAACTATTAAAGACTAATACAATAAATGGCCTAAAAACGTTGTAACAAACAAACATTTACTTTACAGTTCATATGTTTTGGGTCTTCTTGTGACTAAGTCAATTAGGTATAGACCCCTTCTCATATCAATATTAAGTTGGGAGAGTTTTAATAATGAGAGTAGAGATTATTACAATTATAATAATAATAATATATTTATGTTATTTAAGGTGGATGAAGATTTGAATGTGTTTATCTTTTTAATTGATGACCTCTACTAATTCTCAAGGGAATATGCTCATCATATGCTTTGTTGAATGCTTGTCAATGAGTGGATTGTGTTGGAGAGTTCCTTAGGGATCTTCAAAGCATACTTAATTTTAGAAAAAACTACTTATAACTTGGTGAGATTTTCAAAGCATACTTAATTTTAGGAAAACTAGCTTATAACTTGATTGTAAAACATAAAAACTATCTTTTATCTGCATTCTTAAGGGTTAAATAAAATCAAAATTAATAATAATATTTGTGTTACACTAATTTTAATATTCATCAATGATAGATACAAGTGAAATTTTTAACTATATCAACTAAATTAATATTTTTATATATATTTTACTAATTATATAAATATAATATAATAAATTTTTCTTAAAATAAGTAAATATTTTAAAAATACAATTTCCAATTGATCAAATATCTTAGTCTTAATCTTACAAGTTAAAAATATAATTTCAAACTCAGTAAAAACAAAGTTGCGATAACAAATAGACTTTCATCTAACTGTACTCGACATCGCCAATAATTTAATAATTAAATATTTCCACACATATTATAAAATATAGTTTATAGTGCATATAAATTACATGTATAAATATTTATAAGATACATATTAATTGTTTTTTTAATAAGGTTTATGTCTATTACAGTCCATGGTGGATTACATTGTCCCGAATGTATTGAGATGCGATTTAACTGACATAGTTACCCATAATTTTCTTAACAGCATCTAACGGTTAAGGTTCGATTTAATTAACCTAATTTCATATGATTTTGATAATTGTTGAGCAAGTTCTTCTTCCATTAACATAGAAAAGTTATATTTTAATAGAAATTTAGACAGATAATAGGCTACATACACATCTTAGTAAACGTACAAGACCCGAACAGAAATTGTAAGCCCACGAAACAGTGAGAACAATGACGTGCCAAAATGTAAAATGTCTGAATAGCCCTAATATGGTACCAGAACAGCGATTATAAGACCACATAACACTGTGGACAATGACATTCTAAAATATAAAACGTCTCGATAGCCCTATATCCATGTGCAGCATATATACTAGACAGCTATAAAAGCATTTGTAAATTATATACAACTCGCCAATACGGACGTTGAATTGTCCTTTTTATCAAAAAAATATATTCGCTTTCCGCAGCCTGCGGTGCACATAAGTTCTCTTAAGCTCCTCCTACCGTCTACTGTTTTATTTCATTATCTAATAATATTCTATACGAGAAGGGATGACAGCTCGTCCAACTCTACTAAACTCTCGATGGATGTCGAATTAAAATTCTCAGTATGCAGGAATTCCTGTTCGAGTAAATTAGAGGAGGAAGAAGATTGATTTTCTTGCAATATTTCAATTCCACTTGGGGAAACGGATAGAGACCTAGGAATAACTCTGTTTGTTTGAAGGCCTTGAACAAACTCCAATCTATCGTACCGATAATCCCCACTACAATTCTCCAACAATAATTGGCACCATGATTTGGAGGCATCTATTTCACCAACATGATCATCTGTTGCTTTCATTTCCTCTTCTTTCTTCTGGATTAATACCATCTTGGGTATTTGGTAGATGGTCATAATTATAACAATCAAGATTTTCTACATCTATTACTACATTTAGATTCTCTACATCTATTACTTCATTTTCCCTGTATCTCACTGACCTTGTTTTTAGGGTTGTATTTTGAGAGAGTCTTGCTGGGAATTTTTCTGCTAAAATTCCGAAAACAACATCACAGAGCAGAACAGAAAACAACGCTCTGTTTTAAACACAGGATCTTTAACACACAACACACAATTTAAAGATTTATATATTAAAAAAAAAAACTGTTACAAAATGGGTCTTCCTCTGAACAGAGGGATTACAACAGGAACGCTTCAGTTCCACAACAGAAGGAATATATCTCTGCACTGATGTGCGTTTCCTCTTATCTATCTTCTTTTCCTAACATGTTTTTTATTCTTATTCTACACTGTTGTGTCTACACATATATAGTGCATTAGTGGTCATAATAGTCCATCAACCGCTTTAACTCTCTGACAGAGTCTCTGCTGTAATTCTTGAGTCCGTTGTATGAGAACCCGTAACTGATAAATGCTGCAGTCGGCTCGAGGCTGGTTCTTTCCTTCTCGGTCATGCTTTTCTTTAACACTGTTGGTGAGCAGTTATGGCGCAAAGCCAACTTTCTTCCTTGGGAACACAAACAGGCAAAATCCGTCAATGCAGTATGGCGGTGACATGCATTTGACGGGAACAAATATGGACCGTCGGATCAGCAGATGAGCGGCAGGATCGCATCGCAAAACTTTATCGCGAGAATGAGACAAAGTGAGAAATGGTCGATCTGCGATGTGCGATGATAATGCATCACAGTATCGCAATTGCAGAAAACAAAAGGAAACACTTAACGCACGTAGAGTGAAACTTGCGATCTGTGATCTGCGATCGCATCGCACGATCGCATCGCGTCGCGTCGTAGTGCGGAGGACAGGCAAAGGAATTAATGCGATTTGCGATGAGACGTGATTTGTGATTTCTGCTCAACTGATGCTGCAGTTGGAATTAATTTCCAACATTCCCCCTTAATTTCAACTGCTGGTTTTTTCTGCATACCCAGGCATTTCCTGAAATGATCAAAACTTTTCATTCCCAATGGTTTTGTCAATATATCAGCTAACTGATTCTCTCCGCTGTAGTGCTGCAAAAAAATCTCATCATTGTTAACCAATTCACGTACGAAGTGAAATTTGGTGTCTATGTGCTTTGTCCTTTTATGAAAAACTGAGTTTTTAGACAATGCTATTGCAGAGCTATTGTCACAGTAAATGGTTGTGCCCTTTCCTTGTTCATGACACAAATCTCTGAGAACTCTTCTCAGCCACACTGCTTGGCATGCTGCTGCTGTTGCTGCCACATACTCTGCCTCTGCTGTTGACAAAGACACAACTGGTTGCTTTTTGGAAGCCCATGAGATGGCTCCCGATCCCA
>APFE030321729.1:45751-71307 GCA_000404065.3 Pinus taeda
ATTATTCTAGTTTTGTTATGAAATTTCTATTCTTATATTTTCAATTTCTTCGTAGGAAATGGATTTAATTTTCTTTTATAAAATTAAATCATTGATTTATATTAATAGCTAGTGAAGTCAATTTATTGACACTTTGTTTACGAATACACTTAAATATTAATATTTATAATAAGCATTTTTTAATTATAAAAATATGCAACAAAAAAATATTATAGTTTTGTATTGAAATTGCTGCGTTCTTTACATGTATGTAATAAGTTTTAAAAAATATAAAGTAATTTCATAAAACTTATGGAATTTATGTTATTATAAAGATTTTTTTTTAAGAAGAGATCAGCAAAAAAAACCTAATAGAATGAGGAATTATCACTCTTTTAACTAGTGTTTTATAGTTCATTATATGAATTAAAATGAGAAATTAATTGTTCACTGGCTTTTTTATTTTCGATTCAAGGTGAATGGGTATATTGTGAAAAGTTTTGTTGCAATAGGTGTATAGTTAAAGAATTCCTTGCTATAGCTTTCTTTTAGATTTGTTTACAAAATTGAGTTAGTTAACTTAATTCTCTAAGCTAATAAATAAATAAAAAGTGAAGAAACTTCTTTGAATGAGCTTGTGCAAAATGCTCCTCTTGGTTGGAAAACAAATTTTAACCCAGTGTCCAATACAATGCACTGAAATACTCTTAATTTAGCTAATTAATGATCAAAGTGTTTTGTAGTCACCCAAGATTCCCTTAGAAAATTAGACAATATAATAACTCCCTTGTCCTAGTTGGGATAAAACCTCCCATGGTGTGAAGGAGATCATTCATTCACATGTTTGGCAAGGGACAAAGCCAATAAAAAATATCAGCACAAAACAAAAAGCTTTTAAAGAAGAAACCCTAACAATGATAAGAATCTTTGTAAAGGTGATGGAGGTAAGTGTGAAGGAGAAGAAACAAAGTTACATATACATTTAGCACTAATATGAAATGTTTCTTCCAAGAGAAATTGAAGAATATAAAAACAATAAAAATTAGAACCTTTACAGAAACAAGTTGAGTGATATACATAGGAAAGAAGATCACATAAAAATGTAAGTGAATATTGATTAGTTGTTTAGAAAGGTGCTACATATGTAACAAGTATGTTATAGGCTTTGATAGATATCATGGTGTTCCAAACCTAATACTATTGGTATTTACTGAGCAAGGGTACACTTGATACAAAGTAATCAAGAAGCTTAAGGAAGGTTTGACCCAGTGGATCCCTAATTAGATTTTTCCAAATGGATTTGTGACATGAAGGACCCATAATGAAGTAGATGGTTCCGAAGAGGAATCCTCAACAATAACAAGTGTAAAAATGGTTTATTATAGTAAAAAAAATGAATAAATGCCAAGATCTTCATCGGACGTGACAATGGAAAATACTTGAAGCTTGAGCAGATGTGTAAAACGACCGTACCCAACTGCTAGACATTCTAAATTGTTCAGGCATCTAGGCTAAGTTAGTGACATTGAAAGGAGAGTAGACTACCATAAAAGAGCCTTTGCATGAAGAAGTAGAAGTAAGAAAAAACCATCATAATTTGAAAACAAAACAAAAATTGGTGACACAATAGAAAACATCTAACTATGTAAGCATATGTAAATATTAAAGTGCATAATCTATGCAACTCATATATGTATGAAAAACAATTGTAACTAATAAGATAGAAGGAAAAGTAAATAGAAAGAAAACCAGTAATCCATGGGAGAAAGCATGTCTGTAGTGTTCTAAATATTCGTCATACCTCAAAGTCATGAGATGCAAAAAAGGATAAAAAAAATTGGCCGGAGGGAGAAGCAATATCTCAATAAACGACTACACATCTCCTATTTCAATATTCCCATGTAAGTATTTGAGGAAGTCTTTTGAGGAGAGACACTAAAACCTATGGTGGAGGTTATCTACACTATTGTACATGAGAATAATGTCTAGACTAATGCCTAGAGTAGATTAGCATTTTTACATGGTGAACATCTATTTAAATAATTTTGTTTGAAGGTGATAATTCTTGTAACATAACAAAAAGAAGCTTGTGTGAAAAGGTGGGAAAAGACCTAGAGGTGAAAAGATAAGTAGATACTTTGTTCTTAGTAAAAGATATGCTATGAGCCTATCATGAAAAATGATGCTATGAGCTTATCATGATTATCAAAATAATTTACATTTTGTTGACTCAGGTTTTATGTAACATAGTTAACCATGGAGAGACTACCCTGACCGAAGCTCTTTAATAGCCTTAGTTGTCTGGTGTGTTTGTCCTCAATGGGTTTGTAGGCTCCATTAGCCTTTGGATTCCTCCTGAAACGAATAGGGAGAGACTATCCTGAACGAAGCTCTTTAATAGCCCTAGTTGTTTGGTGTGTTTGTCCTCAACGGGTTTGTAGGCTCCATTAGCCTTTGGATTCCTCCTCAAATGAATAAGAATGTAGAGGGAAAACTAAACCTACACTAACTATATATACCTAATCTAATATTATATTCTTAGAACTACCAGTTAGAAAATTCAGTACAATCTATAAGTGAAAATGAATAAATACAATAAAACTAAATTGTTAATAGTATAACTAAAATACTAATTAAATAAAATAATATATAGGAGTTAAACAATGATTATCAATGTTAAAATATGTACAAACAATTATGATACATTGAATTAAAAACAAAAAAAAATGTAATTCTTAATTTTAATTTATATTTTATATATGAAATTATAAATCAAAATTAAAATTGAGAAAAACAATCATTAATATGAAATAAAGGAAAAATAATGCTAAAATAAAAAAACCATAAAAACCTCTTATCTTTTCAGAAAATACAGATTAAATGGTACTATTCTAATAATTAATATAAATTTCTAAATAATAATATAGAAAAAAAATGCAAAAAAAACTAACTAATTCACCCAAAAATATAAAAAATCATTGTAATAATTTCATAAAACATTCATAATTACTTATATTTGAATAAAACCAATAAACAAACCTATAATTAAAATAAAAATATAAAAATAAAATTACTACATCACATTAATCCAATCATTATAAAATAACATAGCTAAATTTTAAATTACTAAGCTTAAAATCCAAATATCAAAGATTAGACATATTCACATATCATACTTAATCTCAAGGCTCCAATTTTTGGAGACCATACTTATGGAATAAAAAACATACGAATTCAACTAGTATAAGACCTCCCGCAAATCTCTTCATAATATATATATATATTAATTATATTATATATATATTATTAAAGACTAATACATAGATGGGCTAAAAAAGTTATTAACAGATAAACATTTTACTTACCCTCGTTTACTTTACCCTCATAGTTTTGGGTTTCTTGACTAACGGAGTTAGGTCTAGACCCGTTCTCATATCAATACTAAATTGGGAGAATTTGAAGACTAGAGTAGAGATTATTACAAAGATAATAACAATAATGTATTAGTTTTGTTTAATAATTTGATTGTACAAGTATAAATAAAATAATTTTGATTTGAAAGAAATAAATTATTTTAGAGATGTAATTTTTTAATTGAATAAAGTTGTTGATCTTATAGGATGATTAAAGGTAAAAAATAAAATCTCAAAAGGCAGTATACTAAATTTAGTATTACTATTTAAATTTAACATTATTAATAATTTAATAACCAACACAATTACATTTATATTAATATAAATGTGGTTAATAAATTCTAATAAGTCTATAATATAATATTAATAATATTAGAAATTAATAATATTTTTTTTCCCGTGGAAATATCATAATTTTATTTATAAGATAAAATTACGTTTTGTAGATGTTGAAAAGCATATGCAGATGTCCTGTTTCGGCTTTCGCCAAAACCAAATAGATGTAAAAAAAATAAAAAATTGTAATAGCTATTGTTTTCTTCCTTTCTTCTTCTCCACCCTTCGCCATCCTCCAGTGTTGGGGGTAGCAGTTACATGGATTGCTGATTTTCTGTTATAGTTGTGGGAGAATCCTTGTCCGACTCCGATCCCTCTGATCCATGAGCTCTCTTGTTGGGGGGTACTTTCGTTCCTGTTAGCTGGGGATCTGGTTGCTGTATGGGATTTTGGGGGGCTTCCTCTTCTTTGTGTGTGTTGTCCTGTACTATTTGTTCATATTCTTCTTAATTGTTTTCTGCATTCTCTGTTGTGTTTTCTTCCTTCACCAATGGCTCTATGTGTTGTCATCCTTTCGGCTTCCATTGTTGCTGCTTGTTCCTATTGGGGATGTTTCTTCCATGTGGGCATGCACTGAGTAGGTGGCCTATTTGTAGGCATCCATGGCATTGGAACGCTATGTTTTCATAATCCAAGGGTTCTATCCACTGTTTGTTGTTGAAGTTCAGAATTATACTTTCTGGTAGTCCTTGACTGAAATCTACTTCGATGGATATTCTGGAAAAAGTAAATATTCATTTTATGAGTCTCTCCTTGTCAGTCTTTATGAATTTACTCAATGTATTCCTAATAACTATTAAAACTTGGTGGTGCCAGAAATGTAGTGGGAGGTTGTGCAACCTAACCCAGACTGACATCTTTGATACCACCATTGTGTTTGCATCAAATTCTAGAAACCAAGGGGTGATGAAGAGTCTAGTACTGCCCCAAAACCATGGCCCCTCATTTAGGATAATGTCCATTTCCTCTTTTATATTGAATCTTACTATAAAAAACCCCTTGGGGCATAAGTAGATTTCGCAATTTGTTGTCCATTATGTATGTAGCCATTGATGCAATACATCAAATCTAGGCCAAAACCCATTAAATCTGCAAATGAATGCATTGGTATGTAGATCTGAGTATATGGTGTTTACCTCGTGTATAGTAATGTTGAGAATTGGGTTCTCAAGTTTTTGTTCAACTATGTAAGTCCTCGAATGCGCAAAGACAGCTGTAGGATTGATCTACGCTTTCCCTTTGCCCTTGACTACGTCCTTAAATGTGCCTGTGTTCTTAGTATTCTTTGACCCAGTTCCAGAACATCCACCTCGCAGACAGAGATTGACGATGATGGTCGAGTCTGAAGTTATGTTGTAGGCCCGGACAGTATGATGGTCCTGCAAGTTGTGTCCCATATAGATCAGATTTTGCTCACGTGCAGGTATGCCAAGGAGACTCTGTATTCTAATTCTCAGATCCCCGATCTTGCATCACCGCCAAAGCCTTAGGCAGTAGTGTCTGCCTTCCGGTGCCTTGAGAAAGATCTGTGTGAGATCCGTGATTTTAGGGTCCAATCTACTCTGATCCGCTATCTCTTCATTTGTCCCTTTGCCTTTCAAGCCCTCTTTGTTGCTTTGGGCCTGCTGTATAGGCCAGGGTGTTGACACAATCCTTGTTTGCCCCCAGATCTGATTATTTAGTAGGTTGTTCAACAGTCTGGGTGTCTGATCTAGTGGATCATGTGTAGATCTAAGGGTATTATCTTTTGGATCTATGGCCCTTACACTGTTAGATTCAGTGCTATAAACTCACGCAGCCATGCTACCGAGAGTACCAACTATCAGCAAGAACACCAAGTCCTTCAAGGCCATGGCGCTTTTGGCCGGATCTGCCCCAACAAATTTTCTCACCTTCTGCTCCATGACGTGAGACCACTCCAGTCTGAAAGAAGATGAGAATGCAAGAGGTCGTGCCCCCTTGGCTCTAAATTTGGGCATAGGTAGTATCGTTCTATTTCTTTGACCCCAAGGATGATTCACAGCCTCTTCAGTACTAGTTGCCCCAGCCTCCATTGCTAGTTTTACTGCCACATCAGCGTCATCCGTCTCCGAATGGGGAATCATTGTAATGCCCTTAAGGGCCACCGGCGATTTCACCTCTGCATTGGCCTCCTCAATCTCATCACAGACCATATCCTCGGCAGTGCTGAACTTCCATTAGGTGTGAAGGATGAGCAAGAGCTCCTGGTTGTTCTCAACATGTAGAGTCTCCATAGTCAAATGGGGTTTCAGAAAAGAGAACATCTGTAGCTTGACCACAACATTGAGTCTCTTACCATTCTCTGCCACAACCACATTCCCCTGAACCATTTTCTCTAGAACCTTCACTATGGTTTTAGTCGTGATGACACTCTTGTGTTATTTGAAAGAAAATTTGTTTTTTCAATCGTGGTTACCACTAGCTCAAATTAATAATATTTTACAATAATCAATAACAAGTTAAAACAATTTTAGAAATTAATAATAGCACAAATAAATTTTGTAAAAAAGGATAACCAAACGAGAAAGAGAAATAGAAATTAATTAATAAAACAAATTAATTATATTAAACAAAAACATTAATAATAAGAAGAATAAATCATTATTTTTAATGATAAAAAAATAATAGAATTAATTATTAGCATCAATAATAATACAATATAAATGATAAAAGAAAAAACATGTGAAATGTTGCTAATTGAAAATGTAAATTACTAAAAAAATATTATTATTATTAACAACTCAAAATATTAATAATAATACTATTTATTAATATTGAAAAATATTATTAATATAATAAAAAATAATATTAATATTTGAAGAAAAATAATATAAACAAAAAAATTAAAATTTTAATATAATTACTGGACAATAATATTAGATATAAAAAACAATATAAATACAAATAATGAAGTGTAAATATAACCATAAGAAAAAGTAAAGGCATTGAAGAGAACATAAATTTCTACATTATAGAAAACACGTTGTGAATGACTAATGAGCATTGACAAAATGGTAAGAAAGGACGATTCTAATAATCTCATTAGTAATTCAACGAAAAATCACAAGAAATTTTAAACATTACAAGACCAATGACAAGAACGTAGGATTTACTAACATTGAAAGAAATTAAAAAACATATTTTTAATGAAGTATATTTTAGAAATAATAATAACAATAACAACACATTGCATAAAAAAATCCAAGTTTCAACACTCGATCAGAACTCAATTATTTGATCATATCAACAGGATAATGATCAACATACTTCACACCTTCAACCCAGTCCCTTCTCGTTTTCTTCGCTAATTCTTTTTGGTCTAAATGATATGAAGTTTCAACATATAATTTCATTCCACTCAAAACATGGAAATGCTCATTGACAAAATCAGGATGGAAGCCATATCCTCTATCAAACCTGGTGCAAATAAAGATAACAAAACTAATGGTTTCTGCAATACATTCAATCAATTTGTTGTAATACAAACTATAATTTTTATCCATATCTATGAATCATTGACAAAAAGATACAATTAAAATGAGTACATTCAAACAAAACAAATAAAGAGAAACAAAATTATTGATTTGTGATTTTGGTTATTTCATATTCAAACATAAATGTAATAGGACTCAAAAGAAGGAGAAAAAAAGAGGAAACAAGTGCAATTCAAGCAATGAAACAATAGCTTCTCCCAAACAATCAGCAATTGTATTGAAATCAACAATAATCAAAACAAAAATCTTATCAAGGTGCATACAAATAATTGCAAAAAATAATAACAGTTGGACAGAAGTAATCATGTTTTTTCTTAAACACATGCACACAAATAATCGTAATCAAGAAGAAAAAATACAGAAAAAGAATTCATGAATAGTAAATTGTATTCAAGATAAATGCCCCAAAAATTGTGTTCACTTTAATCGTTCCTCCTCTTTCTTTCTAAGTGTAACATATGCACTATCTTTCATTTTCGCATAACATTGAAAAGAAAAAGGTGGTGAAATTCACAAACCATCTACTAATTTCACTCGTGATATAGTTGTAAATGTCATACCATGCTTCTCTCTGTCTTCAATATCTAGAGTAGCTCATTATCAAGTCATTCCCTATTATTTGTGTATTTTCAATGCCCATGCCATTTTCATAGGCATTTGTCTCATATTCCCCCTAAAACAGGTAGAATCGGTATACGGATTGGACAGTCCCTATCAAATGGAACACCAAAATACTTTTCAAACACAACTGTCACAAATTATGGATGTTGTGGCAACTTTGAACCAGATGCAAAGTTTTTTTTTAATCAATATATACATGTGCACCATTAACCAGACCAACTTGAACACACAAATTACATGTTAACATCACGCACTATCTACGACATAGAAGTACTTCACGCTCCAACACATCATCATCACTATCACTTATTTATGTTCTTCTACTGCATTCTGCAACACGTCTCACGATAGGAGAATTTAACGATTTAAGGATTTTTCGATTCTTCACATTAATGAGATTATTCATCACAAATATGTGAATAGAAGAATCAAAGAAAGTCCTTTCTTGCCGATTCAAGATACTATCAACACACGTCATAAGAAGATCCCAATCAACAAGAAAAGGCTCTGCATTTCTAATAAAACAATTGCGAAAAGATGCTTGTCTCAAATCATCTCTTTATTGCCTATAAATTTTGTCCAGAGCCACAACGATGTTGAATTTTTCCCACAAAACTTTCATTTTTGTTCTACATGCATGTAATGATTTATCCCCAACAGAAGGCAGTTGGGAAAGGTCACCTACAAGAATGATGGACGTACCAAAAGGACAATCATTGTTTTTAGGAAAGGCTTCTCGCGAACGAGAATCTATTTGTATGAATAGCCATAGAACTATAAATCTCATCTGTTTAATTAACATATATTTAACGTGCATCATTTCTTCTTAAAACACTTCAAAATCCTTCCCAGAGAGTGGCTTGATATCTTTTATAGGAATTTTTAAAGCAGAATGTATTGTTTCTCCCCATTTGTTAAAAGCAACAATACAAGTTAGAGAAAGAAATAACGAAGGATTTTTTCTATTCATTGTTGAACTAGCAATAGAAAGAGCATGAGAAATACACAATATGAGAGAATACTTCCATGTTCTATAAGTACCTTGAATAATCATTTTCAAAGCACCATCATTTCCTCCATTAACAAAGTGTCAAAAAATAATTTCAAAAGAAGCCATTTATTTTTCTGATAGAGAGGAAGGTGACAAATATGTGTGCCTAATGAAGCCACAATTAAGAACACCTGCAGACTACACATATTTTACAAAATTGACCCCTTTTTCTAAAAAAATTTTGAAACCATCATTTAGTGCCAATTATTATGAACATCAAAATCCCTTCTACCAAGATTATCAAGGTATGAAATGTTTACACAGCTTGGAGGAACTAACTGTGAAAACATTTTCCACTCTTCAAAATCTCGATCAAAATTTTCTTCATGTATAAGTGTCTCCACATCCTCTTCATCATATTCACCTGGAAAAGGGAATCAATCAACATGCCACACACGATATCTCCAATTCCTCCAATTCTCAACAATAATTTGAGTAGACAACCCAATATTTGAAGCAATGTAATGAAACGACTTGTATAAAAGCAACTCACTCCAAGAAAATATTTCAACCTCCTCTGACCCCTCATAAGGAAAAACATAAAACCATTGCCAAACATGAATTATAGCATGGTTATCATGTGGCCTCCATTTATCTTGCCTATGATTTTATACGACCTTGTTGTTTCTATCAAGCATAAATGTTCCAAAAAAACAAGTTGAATTTAATAAAACTAAATGAAATATTTTCCACACAAAAATTCATCAAAATGCAGTAAAAGCCTTTGGTACACTTTCTTCCCAACATTCAATGAGAAGAATTTGCAACTACAGATAAAAAGAGGCAACTTTATCAACAAATGGCACGTCTCTTGAGCTCCAATGTCACGCTCAATAAGTGTCTCATTAAGGAACCTTCTATACGCAGATAATATAATATCCTCACACCCACTCCCACCACTAACTATGGTCAACATTTTGTGATAACTTTCTTATCTTCTCTCTTCCTTTGAAACATATTTTGTAACATACTTCAAAACATGATGTCGTGAAAATGACAATCAACATTTTCTTACCACATTGTTAAAACATCAACATTGCGAACATTTAAATGATCATCATTTCATGTTGGTCCATGCTTTTTTCTCCCTTTTTCGTCTATGCACAATGTTGAATCCACATGAACCTCGCGTGGGGGATGATAGTGACATGAAAGGACACACCCTTTTTTACATAAAAAATAATCAACACTACATTTTGTATTTATTTGCACACGATTCACTAAATTCTCATAATCTTCTTTGGAATTGGAAGAAAAAAATTGTTGAGTATTCAAAATACATGGATCAACATTTGCAATTCAAGGGATCATGACATTTCGATGATGTATGTCATGTTAATTCCAAGATGTAATATATTTGTCAAAGTAGCACTTTTCTACATCAACAGTAGTGGCGTTGGACCAATCCAATGTTTCCATATCTAGTGCTTCAGGCAACCAAACAAACCATGGATGTGAGACAAACCTTTATGTTGCCACTCATTCCTACCAAGATTCAAAGCATGCAGTTAACATATAATAACCAATCATAATAACATACCTTTGCCTTCAAATCATTATAAAATCATTGAGAAGGAATGACAATAAACCTATACCAAAAGTCTTTAGCACCAACATATCTCTGCAAGACTATGTCATGGAGGATATTGAATATTTGGTGCATGTACATAGAAAATATATGGGGGTATTGAATAAAATTTTGAATCTTTTTGGCATGCTCACTTTGTCAATGAAAATCTATATTTGAAGGAATAACACTATACAAATTAGGCCACTTTGTGTCAATCACACTCAATGTAAAAGAAAACGTAGGGAAACCCAACTGGTTGATCATATTGGTTAATTCAAAACGAAACTTTTTCTAATATGCGCTCATACCCCTAAGAGAAGATACAAAACACATTAATTTATTAGCCAACTTATTACTTGGAAGATCATAAAGTTGCTAACGCAACTCCCGAACAGTGGCAGGCACATTTTCCTGAATTTTTTTCTTCAAGAAGAAGAAGGTGTTCCCTAACTATGATGTTGCATAATCATATTCAATAATAAATATCAAAACCTAGGATGGCTTCTAAATAGTTGATCATAAATTTTCAATAGATGTGAATCATATTCATGCATCTCAACATTGAAAATATGATGATGCAACCAATCAACATCACCCATATGGAATAAAGTCAAGAATTCCATAACTAGTAGTCCTTTAGTGTTATATTCATTAATGGGAGATGTACCGATATCTGGCCAATCTATTGGTTTAACGAATGTGTGATTTGCTTTGACAATAAATATTCTCATTTGATCAACTTCCTTAGATTCATTAGGCAAGTGAGAAACAGAGCATTGCGGGTGACAGTGCAAACAATTAGGCCCATATTTTTCAATCTCTATATCCATCCTAGCTATATCATAAACATCGCTATCAACATATCATAAACTACTAGAAACATCAATAGGTCTTTCAAGGAGAGCAGTAGTTGAATGCATACGAATTCCTACATCCTTTTAGTACTTGTCCATTTCAATGTTATAGAGAAATGCATCCATCACACTTTATCTCTTTACATAATATTCACAGTATTCGTATTGAACACCTTGCCTTGTTACAATAAAAAAATCTAGTTCTTCACCACATCTTTGAAGCTTCCTCGCAATTGAAGAAATACTTTATGGAAAAATTATCGTGTGGTTGCTATATTAATATTGACCATCAAGAGCATGTGTCACTTGCAATATTGTATTTACCCATGCTATTAACATATGTTCAACTTGTGTCAAAACTCTTGGAACCTAAAGTTGCTCACCTAGATCCATGTTGTTAAAGTGAGGAAAGTGATCAACACCATTCTCACACTTACATCTTTTACAAATGGACCCCTCATGGAATATGACAACTTATATACCATGATAACATTCATTGCATACATGGCACATATGCACAACATACAAGCGGTCAATCCTTGACTGAAAGTTTTTATGGACATCAAACATGTCTCCTCTAAAATGATAGGGAGCACTTTAATTTTCTCTATGACACACCATTCTAGCTTGGAAATTATGTCAAACAACTCGCGCAACTAGAGTATTGGTTTTATCATTTCTTTCCATAAAATAATGGGAAATCATTATTCTATACTCATTACACCTGAGAAAATTCTTCTTGGAAGAAATAAAATAACATTTCTAAGAACAAAATATCTACAAAACAAATTAAATTTGTTAATGCAAAATTAAATAAATTTTCTTCATTGTTGCATTATTCATGTTGAAGTCATGGAACTGATATTACTTGTGTTCTTGACAAACTTGTTTCTTGACCACAATTCACTTGTGCAGTATTATGCCAAAAGACATCAAGAAAGAAATGTGTACAAAATTTTAATTTTAACATTCACAAGCGCAAAACCTTCCAAAATAAATATTCATTAAGCCCTTATGCTCCGCCAAGAGGAAAATTATCCTCCCATTATTTGGCTTCACCAATATTCTCTCTAGAGCTACATCGACAAATACTGGTTCTAACATTTCTAATAGATTGACCCAAATTATCAACCATTCTAGCAAGCATATTAGTATCACCAAAAAAATCATATGCAACAAGTTGTTCAATGGAATCAAATTCCCTTTCTTCCATTATAACATCTCTTCCACCATTTCCACAGCCCCCAAGGTTCACATCTCTATCAAGAGTCTCTATGTAAACACAATGTTCCAAAACATAAAACATTTGAAAAGATATATGGAATAGTAGAAAAATTTGGAGACAGCCAACAACAAGGGAAACAAACATGCCAAACAATTCTATACTACCTAAAGACAGAAGTTTCTAATTACGATTACTCAAACCATACGTTTCATCATTTCGTGAAGTTTGACAAGCCGATCGTCGACCTTCACATTCTGGAAAAAATAAAGGTGTGAATGCTTCTTAATCTATTTTCCGATTAGT
Organism: Pinus taeda; assembly: GCA_000404065.3. Lineage (NCBI taxonomy): Eukaryota > Viridiplantae > Streptophyta > Pinopsida > Pinales > Pinaceae > Pinus > Pinus taeda. Next base: position 58,619 of record APFE030321729.1, read on the forward strand.
AATCATTTCGACACTATTCTAAAAAAATAATGTGGGAAAAAAATGAAAAGCCAGCGATTCCAATCAAGAAGCACCACGTGGAGGACGAACGGAAAAGCAAACCACCTTCATTTCACAGTAAACAACCGGCTTTTAAGCCTCATGATATGGACACCATCCGTTGGATCAAAATGAAGATATTGATGGTCAGCGTTGATCGTGTAGCTTTGCCTCCGCGCGGGTTGATTTTTGACTGTCGGTTGGTTAGGAATCAAATCAATGGTGAGTTCAGGAGGCGGACTTTGATTCCACTTGCCCGCTTTTGGTTCCAGGGTTGTCTTGTCATTGTTTCTGTTTGTTTTTTGGACGGTTTTTTAGGTACTTTGAGCATTTTCTCTCTCCCTTTGTGGGAGTCTGCGCCTTTGTGCATTTGATGTAACCTGTGTAAATCATTCCTTTTCCTAAGATAATAGAAGGACCGTCTCTTGCTTTAGCAAAAAAAAGCAAACTTGGAAAACATGGAAAAATGATCACGTTACGCATAATCAATACAATAACAAGTTCTTCCAATTATGGATTCACACCAAAAAAACCTTTATTCCCAATAAATACACCTTTCATTTTTTACAAATTACAAAAAACAAAGAAATATGAACCAGATTCCAAATTTATCATACATATGTCCTCAGTATAACTTCAAAATGTGAATTACATTGATCTTAAAAAAATATTTAAAATATTAAACCTACATAGGGTCTTCAATATTATCAAAAAACAAACATGTTCAAGCCTCAAAGGCTAATCCGATACATCCATGGGTAGCGCATCTATGTCAACAAGACAATCTGCATTTGGAATAAGCAAAAAAACATTTCCATTTTGATTGACATCATCAAAATCTTCAACTGTTTGTATATAGAAGCATGAGGTTGCCAACCACATTTAAAATTTAGCATAGCTATGTCTTGAATATAACTTCAAAATGTGAATTACAATTATCACCAAAAGAATACTTAAAAACATTGAACATACATACGGTCTTCAAAAATATCAAAAAACAAACATGTTCATGCCTCGAATCCAAGTTAAATACATGCACAGGTAGTGGAGGTATCTCAACAATAGAATATACATTACGAATAAGGGAAAAAAACATTTCCATTTTCAATCACATCATCAAAATCTTCAACCATGTCTAGATAGAAGCGCGATGCTTCAAGCACGGATAATCCATCAACAATTTCTAGTTTGCACAATTCAATCAGAAAATCTTGCAACTTTAATTGCAATTCAGAGCAACCCAACATAAGGACATTTTCTTCAACTATGTGCAAAAGTAGGTAACCTACACATTTACTATTTATATCCACATAGGCATATTCAAGCAACAACCATCTGTATCCTCAATCATCTTCTAAATATTCCACACTTTTCTCTTTTGAGAGTCAACCAAATTCAAAATTATCTATCTCTTCAAATGACCAAAGAGGCGTCCAACCATTATTAACAACACAGAAAAACAACCCTTATACTACACACAAAAAAATGAGAAAAACAGATGAATAAGAATAATCACCACATTCATTCATTATTTGAATTTGAAAATTGATTAGGAAAACAATCCATTTTCATCATTTCTTGGTTCCTATAGACTTCAATATTAGAGTAAATACATTAAATAATGCAAATTAAAACTTCATAATTAATATAAAAAAACACATTCTATTAAAAATTTCAAATTCATCTTTTATCCTCTAAAATTTAACATCCATTCTCAAAATAAAAGAATTTTGTAATAATATTATGCAATATCTCATTCACTCAATAAGTAGTAACAAATAGTAACAAAGACAATAATAAATAAAACTTAGTAAGCACAAATAATAAATAATAACGTGAAGTAAGCACTTGTATACACTCATGTTGTGTATTTCATTCGCTAATTTCCCTCTCTAAGACATGTCAGTGCATCTATTTAAAAATTAGCATAAAATTAATTTGACTTAATTTTAATAATAAATTCTTTAATTTTATTAATTTATTATATTTTCTATATATATATATATATTTTTTACGTTAAGACTAACCTAAGTACTCATGAGCGATTTGAACCGGTGATATTATCCCAAGGAGTGCTTTAACACGCACCCATTCACCGTCAATCCAAAGCCCCGTGGACCATATTTTTCTATATTAATTTATATGAAAAATTCAATAATAATAATAATAAATAAAAAAATAAAACAATACATAAAACCTTCTAATAAATTAACCCAACTATATTTACATCACTAATTGTATATTTACCTCAATATATACACATTAAAACATAGTAAAGTTTTGCAATCTAACCACATTCCCTATAATTATCTTCATAGTTAATATAGGAACCACTCATTGCATTGGAAACATAAGGAAGTTCACAAACTATCATTGGCATAGAATCTTATGACAATGGGTTATCGCTCTAAAAATAAGCAGTTTGACTTTTGTTTTCTGTATTAGATGTCATAAATAGTGCAATAAATTGCTACATTTGTAACAGTTAATTTAATTACCCCGTAACTTATGAAAATGGATTACCGTTTTAAACATAAGTAATTTAACTTTTGTTTTGTATTAGATGTCATAAATATTGCAATAAATTATTACAATTGTAACAATTAATTTAATTAAGCCGTAAGGTGTTCTCTCAAACAAACTCTCCTCCCATGTCACCCGTAACTTTGTCGGCCTTTGATTCAGATGTTAGACTATGGAAAGAGACACTACCATCAGATTGAAAAAACCAGTATGAATCCGTTACAATTTGTTAATGGTCTATTATCCACACTATTTCTTGGCGTAATATTCCCTTTTCTGCTACATTTCCTCCTCAAATACTTTGGATTCCATGGAATCTCCATGGAGCGCCGAAAAAACATGGATTCAAAGGCCTTACCCCACGATTTATGATCAACAATCAATTGGATATTGCGACCAAGATACAGAAGGACCTGCGCACAGACATGACCTTTGTACATCACGATTTCAGAAAGAGAGCTTTACCTTGTATGGTTGAGTGGTCCAAGAAATACGGTACTGTCACAAGCAATTTTTTATGGCCTATGATGCTCATGGATTTCTTTTTTATTTGTTTGTTGCAATTATAGAATTGAAAATCAATTACTTTTTGCAAGTGAGAAGTTTGTGATCAGATTTGGTTACGAAAAAGTCTCCACTGGACCAGAAAATGTTGTTAGTTGTCAGTTGTGCTCGGGAGAAGTGTGTTTATTGTTAATGGTGAACAGTGGTTTCACCAACACCGGATGCCTAACTTTAATATGGAGAAGCTCAAAGCTCAAGATTATGGAAAGTAAATATGGTAGAAATAAATTTCAGGTTAATCTCATTGGAAGAATTTAATAGTTATGGACATTGCTTTTATATTTTATATACTCTTCATGTACTTTCAATATATAATCTTGTTTGTTTTTTTTTTTTCATCACGAAAATAGTACTACATGTTCATGCAAAAGTAAATGCAGCATACCTGGCTGAATAACAGTAAAATAGTACTACATATTCATGCAAAAGTAAATGTGGCATACCTTGCTGAGTAACAGTAGCCTTCTTCCAGTTATAGCTCCACACATACTTCGAGATTCTGTTCAACGTCCGCACTCGTCATTCTTGTTTGCCTATATTCATATTCTACAATAGTCATTCAAAAATTTTCAAAAAAAAAAATGGACAGGACCAACCGTGGACACAGTTTATCGGTAGTTATTTGGCATTAAAGTATGACTATTGTTAGGGGAATAAGATTATGCAGCTATATAAAGTAGATTAAATTAAATGGTTATTGAATGTTTATAAATATTCAATTTTAAGTAGTCAAATTTTTTCCAATTTAATTAGATTTTTTAATTAGAATTCAAATTTAAAAACTATAATATGAAATTTTTGAATTTAAGATATATGTGAATTAATTGATAAATATTTATATAATTATCTACTTTCTATTTTCAAGATTTGCCTTTAGTATTCTTTTATATTTATGTTTTTCTAATAAAACTCATATATTTCCTATAAGAAAGAAGTATGTTAGAATATTTAGTGTAGTAAAAGAAGTGTGTTGAATATTAGTTGAAAAATAAGCTTCATGAAATATTTAGTGATATTTTTTAAAATATTTAAATTAAATATTATTTCCCTAGTTAAGGTCGTGTTATATTTAAAATTAAGTTTAAGGAATTTAAAATTTTACTATATTGAAAATATATTTATATTAGAATTAGATTGGAGGAATTTAAAAAAAAAATTCCGCTGAAAAAAGTCAAAAGCTTTTATATTGAGATATAAAAGGAAGTTTTCCAAGTGTTTCAGCCAAACTGTTGGCACAAAAAGACTGATACAACTCAACATGCCTGGAGCTTTTCTGCTAATGAAAGAAGCCATAAGACTCTGCCTCCCTGACGGAGGAAATAGACGCCACTCAGGGCAATACATGAGAACATTACTGGGGTCTCCTTCGACGAAGGAAAACAACCCCTCATAACAAAAATTATGACCAGAACCATTATGCTATGTACATAAACCATAAAGAATTCTGTTTGTTCTGGGAACTGTATAAAAACTAGTTTGGAAAATTATATACAAAGAGGAAAAAACATAAATATGATGCCGCGAAAATACTGTCAAAAATGATGATAAAAACTGGTAAGCAAAGAGGCTGAGAGAATGGAGGCTGGTCTGATCTATAAGACTGCCCCTGTCTGATCTCTTCTACTGTCCAGCAGCCCAAAACCTGTTGTAGACCTGCCTTAGATAACTGGTCTACTTCCTCATTCTTGTCCCTGTAAATATGGCATAGCGAAAACCTGTTAAAGAAAGTCTTTAGTGTTGAAATTTCATCAACAATAGTCTTCAATATCTGATTTTGGCAAGAAGTTGTTCTGTTGATCCAGTTAATAACATTTAGTGAGTCCCCGAATATCTGAATAGTGTTTATATTTCTGTGATGAAGCCAACATAGAAGAAGTCGTAAGGTCGAGAGTTCCGCATAGTTATTAGTGCCAGAACCCAACCCAACAGAAGCTTTTAAAGAGTGGTTCGGGTTGATGCGAATACACATGCCTGCTCCAGCCTTGTTGTTTTGTGAAGCCCCATCAAAGTACCCAACAGGGATACCCTCCTGTAACATGATTGAATTATGTTTTGATTTGGGGACTTTATCTTCAGGGGGGGTCAAAGCAGTGTATATGGCAGTGATATTTGTGGCAGTAACAGAAGGAGGAACGTCCTTGTCTTGGAAAAGGCTCTTATTTCTAGACAGCCAGACACCCCAAGCGAAGATAAGGGGCAGGTTCCTCATATTCCCCTCCGGATAGGTATGCCACCATTTCTTCCAAGACACCTCCAATGGATCAGGACCCCACTGAGCTTTTGTCTTAAGAAGTAGCATGACCTTCTCCCATATCTTTCTTGTGAATGCACAGGTATTGAATAGATGGTTGATAGATTCTTCATCTGATTTGCAGAGTGGGCAACGTCCAGGGCCAACTAAGAACCTAGCCTGTAGAATTTCCCAAGTAGGAACCTTCCTTTTCATAATGCACCAAAAAAGGAGCCTTGCCTTGGCAGGACATTTTAGTTTCCAGATTTCTTTGGCCCACCAATCCGAACATCCCCAGCCTTTCTTACCCATAAGGAAGGAGTATCCATCCTTTGGAGAGTACTCCCCAGATTTGCTTTGAGCCCACATCAAGCAGTCTGGTTCATCTTTAATTCTGACATTTGTTCTTTGAAGCTCTTTGATGAAACCCTCCCATTCATTTTTCCATCTTGCATTTATCCCTAAATCTTCATCGTCCTTCCAAGCCTGACCCCAGATAGTAGACTGTCCGACTCTTTCCACCTGGTTTAATGTCAGTATACCTTTAGTATCGAGGTGTCTAAGGAGTCCTGGAGATAAGGCAAAAGCTTCATTGCATCCAACCCAAGGATCTCTGCCAATCCTGATCTGTTTACCATCTCCCACTTTCCAGGCTAAGCCTTGTTCAATGACTGAGAAAGTCTCCACCGTAGCCTTCCAGATTGCTGAAGAATTTTTTGCCTTCTTATTTTGACTCCGTATCCATTCATCCATGGGAATTGGGTCAATGTACTTTCTTTTTACCACTCTAGTCCACAAGTTTTCCATTGATATAAGCCGCCATCCTGATTTAGCTGCTAAGGAGATGTTGAAGTGAGGGGATCTTTTTATTCCCCATCCGCCCCATTCTTTTGGTCTAGCCACTTTGTCCCAAGCCACCCAGGGTAAGCCCGAAGATTCCTTTGATCCTGTCCATAGGAATCTGCATCAGATTCTTCGAATTTTCTCCATCACTCCTTTAGGGATCCAAGTCAGTGCTGCCCAGTAAACTGGTATGGCTGACGAGACAGATTTGATAAGGGTCAATCTGCCGGCTCTGGAGAGCCATCTAAAGCTCCAATGGGATATTCTGGATTCAATCTTTGCAATTAACCAGTTCCAATCCACTTTCCTGTAAACAGCAGGCTTTAACCAAAAACCGAGATATTTGAAGGGATCTTCGAGAGATTGGATAGGAAATGGAAAAAGATTTGTCATTCTATCTCTTTCTCTTCTTTCAAAATCTGCAAAACAGACTTGGGATTTTCCAGTGTTTATTTGCATACCAGTGGCTTTTAGAAAAAGGTCAAAAATACATTTAAACTCCTTTAATTCATTATGACTACCATTTGTAAAAATCAAGATATCATCAACAAAAAGAAGGTGAGTGATGTATAGGTTGATTTCAACCTCGATACCTTTAACCTTTTCCTCACTTCTGGCTTTGTGAATCAGTCTACTTAGTCCTTCCGCCACAAGGAGGAACAGGAGAGGAGATAATGGGCATCCTTGCCTGAGACCTCTCTAGCTGTTAAAGAAGGAAGTGGCAGCACCATTGACCAATACTGCAAAGCTGACATTTGTGATGCAGCCCATGATCCAACTGACAAAAGGATAGCTGAATCCTATGTGTGTTAACAGCGTCCTTAGGTAGAGCTAGCTGATCCGGTCATATGCTTTGGAAAGGTCGATTTTGAGAACAACATCCTTCTTTTTCTTCGTTTTAATACTATGGGTAGCCTCCTCGGCTACACCAATGGCTTCATGGATCTGTCTTCCGTCCAAAAAACCAAATTGTTCCATTGAAATGTTTCTGGACAAGATTGGTGCAATTCTGAGGGCAATAACCTTTGAAATAATCTTGTAAATGCAATTACACAAGGAAATAGGTCTAAAGTCTTCAAAATTTTCCAGATCATCCTTTTTAGGGATGAGAGCAATAAAAGTTGAGTTAAAGGGTCTATATATTACTCCTTTCTGCCTTGACTCTTCAACAACTTCTGTTATCTCTGCTCCAATTTGTTCAAAAAAGTGGAGAAACAGTTCTATAGTCCAGCCATCAGGACCTGGGCTTTTATCCTTACCCATGAGTTTCATGGCTGCTTCAATCTCCTCCTTGGTAACCGGAATTGAAAGATCTTCTGCTTCATCTTCCTCTACAAATCTAGGAAAACTTTGCACAGTTCTGAAGACTTCAGCAATAGTTGCCTCTCCCTGATCAGCAAAAATATTTTGAAAATGTCTTTTACCAAGCCCAGAAAGCTCAGGAAAAGAGCTGACTTCTCTCCCTTCTTCATCCTTTAGTCTCCAGATAGTATTTGCAGACTTCCTACCTTTTGCAAAATTATGGAAAAATCTAGTATTCTCATCCCCAGCTTTTAACCAGATTGCCCTACTTTTGATCCTCCATTCTTCTTCCTTTTCCAACAGTATTTTATTTTGTTGCTTCTCCAAAAGAAGGATTCTGTCCTTAGAGGCTTGAGAAGAATACCCATCTATCTCCATACTTTCCATCTGCTTCAGCTCCTCCCTTATTCTGGACATCTCCTCATTTTGTTTCAGTTTTTTGTCCTTTGCCCAGGAAATTTTAGCTTTCTTTAGTCTTTTCAAGTTCTCCATGAACGAAAAACTTTTGTCCACCCCAACATTTTTCCCCTGGTGGATCCAAGTATCGTTAAACAGCTTGCAGTAAGTAGGATCTTGGAGCCAAGCATGATTGAACTTAAAAGGGGCAGGAGGTTTGGAAGGAGGATTAGTCATGTCTAGGAATATCGGGAAATGGTTCAAGTTCCCTAATTCCTCGACCCACTGTCTGATCATAGGAACCCTGGAAAAGAGAAACTCCGAAACCAGAAAACAATCAAGTCTTTTGGCAATCCGGTCATCTCCCACCCTTCGATTCCTCCAAGTAGGCTTTAGTTTAACCGGAGCAGGATCAATTAACTTGTTCTCCGAGATAAGGTTGTGAAAAAACTCAGCTAGGGGGTCTTCTCTCGCAGAAGGGCCCCAAGCTTCAGTTCTCCCAACAGAGAAATTTAGATCACCTCCCAAAATCATCAGCAGAGAATTCATCACAGTTTTTGACATTAATTCTTCCCAGAAAGAATCCCTGCTTTGACAAGGGCCGTAGACATTTACAATGGTTATGGGGAAAGGGAAATCTGGAGATAAGACCTCCATTCCCAAAACGTTTTTCAATCCCCAGTGATTGATGATTTTTACCCGGCTCTCTTTATAACCAATTGCAAGGCCCCCCGAATGGCCAGAGGCGTCCATAGCAATGAAAACCCACCCAGGAAGAAGAGATTTAAGCATGGGTTCAATCTCAGAGGCCTTCCCCAGTGTTTCTTGAAGGATAATAACATCTAAATTGGAGTTTGAAATCCAATATTTCAAGGCTAGTTTTTTAGGTTTGCTGGCCAAACCTCTGCAATTCCAAGATGTCATAATCATTTGATAACACCTTCTTGGGGATGAGCTGCTCTAAGAACCCCCGGAATGGAATATTGTTTGCCATCTGCGACATCCAATTTTGCTTTCAGTTTCGCCTTGGACATGTCTGATTTCCGACCTCTCTTATTTTTGTAACTATTCTGTGGAGGGATCAGACCCAATCCACCTGAGGTCCCATGATCTTCCAGTTTCCCTCCCGAGGATCTCAGATTATAAGGGCAATGAGGTCGTGGGGAAGAGATAGTTAGAGGAGGCCAGTTTTCATCACAGCTTATATCCAAGGACGGGAAAGTATTTGCGATAGTTTCAATGTTTGAGCTTATTGTTAGATGTTCCATATTTTTTACATAATTCATATCTTGCTCATGATAGTTTGAGAGCTCAATATTATTATTTATAGATTTATGCTCAGGAGAAAGAAGGGGAAGAGTTTCTAAGTGCATACCCGATTCCTCTTCAGCAAATGTAGGTTGTTTAGCATTTTCTTTCTCGACTGTCTCTTCGGCTTCTACGACCTCTTTTGTTTTTTCCTCCACTGATGACATCGGATTTTTCACTTTTGCCATAGCATCCTCCTGAAATAGAGTTTCTTCGTCCCCTGAAAGCTTCACGGTCTCCTCTGTCTCCATATCCCTTTGTTCTTGTGCTTCCGTCATATCTTGCTCCGTCGACATCTGTGCAATTTCGGTTTCATTTCCTCTATTAATCCTCCGAAAATGTCTTCTTCTCCTCAACTGCGGGCAATCTTTTGCCATATGCCCATAATCGTGGCACTGATGGCATCTGAACGGTAACTATTCATAGTCTAAGATCTGTTCGTATACATAGTCCTGGAACAATAGGTTGATTTTCTTTGCCAGTCGACCACTCGGGTTAAGCATAACCAGAATACGTGCTATAGCCCTATTTTTTGTAGCCAAGAAGGACATATCTGCCTTCATATACTCCCCCAACCTATTACCAATCGATTTAAAAACCTCCTCTGTCCAGAGGAAGGATGGTAAACCCGGCGCCCGCACCCACACAGGGAAAACATCTGTTCTCTCCTTAATGGCATCAAAAAGGGGAGTCCATTTTTTTTAACAGAATAGGTATGTTCCCTATATGCCAGTTACGCTGTAATACCCATTCTGCGGATTCTTTGTCTCCAAATCTGAATTGAAACCATCCTTTTGCTAACACTAGGGCTTCAAATTGAAAAGGGTTTTCATTTTTAAAGCATTTTTCACCCCATTCTTGGAGAAATTCAGAGGTGTATTTCTTACCTCTAGCTCTGCCGACCAAGGTACATTCTGCCACAGTTATAGCTTCTACCATGGAGACCTCCATTCCGAGAACCAGGTTGTCTACTACCTCCAAAGCTCCAATGGGTCTTTGTGGTTTTCTTTTTGCTCCTTTGTATCCTTCCCCTTCCACCTGCGATCTTGCGTCTTTTCGTGCTTCAACGTGTTCATGATTTAGCTGTGTTGAGCCCACTTGAGGTTCCGTCTCCTGTAGTGGCTGATACGGGTCCAGAGTCCCCAAATCCCCATTCCCCATGGGGGGAATATTAACCTCCGAGCCATTTGTGGCTGCCTGCACCCCCACAATAGTCTCTCCACAGTCGTTTGAAGAGAAACCCTTAGGGTTTAGAGGTTCACTATGAAGAGGGGCCCTTGTAAGCGATAAAACCCCCCTTGGTGTTCTTGTCTGGTCAAAACCTGCAGGAAAGCCTAGCTTGTATATATTTTCAAAGCCCTTTGTTAATGAAAACCCTGCTATCGGCTTTTTCCCTTTTGGGTCTGACGGCAAACCTTCTTCGTTTTCCCCACTCTTCACTGCTGCTCCCACTCGATTCTTCAGGGCGTTCAGTGAGACGGTTTTCTGTGACACACTACCCGGATTCTTGCCATGAGCCAAATAAAAGGGGGATTCTGATTGTGTTGCAGCCTCCAGACATGGCAAGTCGAATGCCCCGAAATAATGCTCCACGTTTTGTGTCGTGATATCCTTTCCCCACATAGAGAGGATATCTTCCACCTCGCGGTCCAGTGCCAGAATTTCCGCGGGGTTAACCATGGTTCAGCCGTTCCCAGGTAAGCGTCAACCAACAGGCAGTGTAGGTGGGCTTCGCGGGGAAAACGGGAAAGAACGGCAATATAAAACTGTGTGTTGAAAAACTATTTTAAACCTTCACAAGCGCCAAAAACCAATCATTATAACATACCGACTGCCATTCTACTTTGCAGGTTGTTAATCCTTCTTTGTCGGCAACTGTGTGTTGTTCTGACCCGTGCAGTCTACCCGAAACCTGTGCACAAAACCTCCCTGTTCACAGGTTTTGTAACCCTAACCTGCTCCGCCATCGCCGCTCCGGTCGTCTCCAACTCCATTCACAAGGCCCAATTTAAAATTTTTAATTATGAAGAGCCAAAATTTAATAATCTGAAAATACTCCTGAACAAAATATAGAAATAAAAGGTATATAAATGATTTTTGAATTTCTTTGGTAAGGTCTTATCTTTAGTTTATTAAAAAATTATTTATGTATTTGGTGGTTAAGCCAATTGATGATCAGAATAATTTCATTTCAATCTTCAATTTCCTTATCATTGTAATGTTTAAACGTTTAATTTCAGTCTTCCCCTTTTGGAGAGGATATGGGAGCAAGATCGCACTTCGTACCATGAAATCTAGACGAAACACTGCGTAATTCGTACTGTTTGGTGGCAAACGGTGAAGGATTGGGGCCGATCTGATGGAAATGTTTTGAGCATGCAAACATTATGGAGTGGGAAATTCTAAGATTATGAACGGCTGCTTCAACTCCTGGAGGACGTGAATAGGAGTAATTCTGCATAAATTTTGTGTGAAATTTCTAATATTCATCGTCACTTGAGAAAACAATATATCGCCTGCCATGAGATCAACCGTGTCGTAGTGCCTATTCTACCGCCGATTCTTCTGTATCCGTTATATTTTCTCGCGATTTAGTAAGTGTTGGGGTGTTGATGGTGACGGATTGATATGTGCAACTTATCATCCAATTATTTACATTGGACAGTATGCAAAACAGTTGCCATGTAAACTGTACTAAATGGTTTTATCATCAACTCTCGCGCCCGCTTTGCATATAACACTGTCGGTAACCACAGCTAAATGTATTGGCATTATCGCATGTAAATGGCTTCAGAATAGCAAAATTTACTGGGGAAATATCAATATTATAATTAAAAAGATCAATACTATAATTGAAAACTACAATATCTTTTCATGAATTCTTGTATTAAACTTAAATCACAATTAGATAATTATAATTATATGTTTCTTTTTTTTAAACTTATTAGTTGTTGAATTTCAGTCATTAAATTTTAATTTACTATTTGTTTCCATATTCTTTAAATTATTAATAGATTTTATTTTAAAATTAAAAGTTGAACTTGGAATTAACTTTTCGCTCAAATAAATTTGTTTTTTGATAAATTTCTAATTGAATTTTTTATTTTCCATGTAGGAGAATTCGCTTTCTTGAAAAAGATTAATTAATTTTTAAAATTATATTAATTATTCTTAAAAAAAACTTTTAAATTTATTTTTAAATTTATATTAATAAAATAAAACATTAACTTAATTGTAAAATTTAACTAAATTTAATAACTGTAATCCCTTTAATATATAGAAACTCATCAGCATCGATTTACACAAAAACACTCTGTCCTGAGGATGAATGCAATTATACATCCAACCCGTTTCTGTATTAAAACCTCATCCGCATCCATTTACACAAAAACTCCATATTGCTAATAATGAATGGAATATACATCCAAAACGTTGAATGAAATTTCGATAACTATCAAAATATTAATTAATATTTTTTATTTTT
>APFE030321729.1:71971-108591 GCA_000404065.3 Pinus taeda
AAATCTCCCTTGGTTTATTTTATTTTAGTAATAGTCTTGTTCATGACTATCTTAAATAACAAGATGTCACCTTTTCTAATATATTTATATTAATTAAATTTATACAAACCTTTAATAATATTACTAATACTATAACATTATTATATTAATATAATCAATGCTTACTTGTACTAACATCCCTAGATCTATTAATATATGTTCTCATTGGATAACTTTACTATTAAATTGATATTAATTAGTTACCCTAACCATCAACAATAAGAATAATACTTTTATCATAACAAAAGTACAATAATAACTAATATTATTTTTAATATTAAACCCATACTGTTACTAATTATACACAATTGATATTATTATAAAATATTTCCCCTTTTCATGTCTAATCTGAATACTCTAGTACAAATAATATAACAAGAATTAATATTATTCTAATTATTATTAATATCCCTAGATCTATTAACACTTATCCCCATTTGATAAACTTTACTGTTAAAATTTTTTAATTAGTTACACAAGCCATTAATAAGAAGATTAATACTATGACATTATTATAATAATAATATAATATTATTTATTCTATATTAATTCCCTTCTATTACTAATAGTTATTATTTGATAAATATTCCCTAGATGTAGTCTAATTAACTTCTTACTTAAAATAACACATGATAAATATAATAATATTATTAGTTTTCACATATTAATATAGTTAAACAATTTGAATAGTCAAATCTAGCCCTTTCTTGGTCAATTATAGCCGTTTGTTCAGTCTGACCTAATATAGTCGTTTCTTTAGTCAAACCTAGCGGTTGTGAGATCTACTCTCCCTATTTAATATGTAGCCATGATTTGACTCTTCAACTTGTCATGACAATGAATTTTCATGTAATTTACACCCAAAAAGTTTTTCTCATAAACTTTATGATTCCTTTAAAATAAAGAAAATAATTTTTTTTTTACCAGTTAAACGTGAATTTCAGTGTTTACTATCTTTATCGTTTTGCATTTTACAACGAGATGCTCGCATATTTGTGAATCAAAGTTCTATTTTAATTTTACTTTTATATGTGAAGTGATTTTTTTTAATAAGGTATTTAATTTAGGTTTTTAATAATGTTGCTATTCTTATTTCTGCATTTCTAGAGAAAGCTCAAAGTGAATATGGAAAGTAAAGATGGTGGAAATAATTTTGGCGTTAATTTCATTTAAGAAACTTAATGGTTATGGACCTTGCCTTTCCTTTTTTTATATATTCTTCATATACTTTCAATATATAATTATGGTTTTTTTTTTAAATCATAGCCACACGAAAATGATCTTGAACAGTTTATTTTCCTCTTATTTTATTCGATGTATCTCATCAATATCATAACATAATAATCTACAAGTTAATAATTTGAGTGAAGGTTTTTATATTTCTAAATATTTTATGGTAAAAGCATTGCCTAAAGTTATAGAAACATAGTTTTATAGTGACAATCAAGTCTCTACTATGTATCTCTTGAAAATTCTCGAAGAAAGATACCTGGTAAGCTATTTACAGTGTTGGAATTACATTATACTAAGAACCACACTTCATTTTCTTAAAAAACCCTAGTGTATAGAATAGGTGTCCTCTGATAAACGTTGGGTAAACTATGATGCCTATGTGAAAGTGGAAAATGTAAACAAGTTGGTAGAATACTCATGAAAGTGATGGAGTTTGGCTTCAATTGTGATAATTACATAGATGGTAAGAGCCACAGAGCTTCATTAATATGCCCCTTGTGTATATTTTTCAATCATTGAATTCCATGATATCACCTTTCGTTCAAGAATTTCATCAAAGAGCTTCCTAAGATTAAATTCCATTCTTAATAATATATGCATCAACCTTAACACCATGTCGTGAAAGTGGAGAATGGCAACAAGTTGGTAGAATAGTCATGAAGGCGATGGGGTTTGGCTTCACTCCTTGTAATTGCATAGAGGGTAAGAGCCTTAGAGCTTCATCAAAATACCCCCTGTGTATATTCTGCAATCATTGAACTCCATGATATCACCTTTAATTCAAGAATTTCATTAAAGAGCTTATGGTCTTCTCTAAAATGTCCATGTTGAGGATACCTTGCAATCAATGAATTCTATGAATGTGGTATTTTTTTAGGCATCTGCAAAAATATTTCCATAGCCTTATCAAGATAACCCTTATGCGCATATCCATCAAGTATTGCAGTCCATGAAACCATTTGAAGAAAAATTTTTGTGGCCTCAACGTTCCCATCCTCTACAACCCTAATATTGTAGCATTACAAGATACTCCATTTCATTGAGGCATTTTGTGAAATACTTGTGCATTCTCTATGTAACCACATTTAGTATACATATTTACAAGAGCACTTCCCACAATCTGAGTCCACTAGAAATTATGTCACGGTGGACTCCTTTGCCATGTTCTTGATCTACCAAATTAGCACATGTGGAGAGAACAATGGTGAATGTGAAATGGTTAGGTTAGAAATTATGTCATGGTGGACTCCTTTGCCATATTCTTGATCTACCAAATTAGCACATGTGGAGAGAACAATGGTGAATCTGAAATGGTTAGGTTTGGTACCTATTTTTTTGCATATCACAGTCAGTGCCTCCATGTAAATTCGTGACAATGACACCACATTTGGTTTAGACATTTACTTAGGTAGGTAGGTTGTCCCTATCTCCCATCACCCGATAGAGTACTCTAGTTGCATATTCTATCATACTAGTTCCCACCATTGCAGATGATGACACCACATTTGTTTTAGACATTTACCTAGGTAGGTGGGGTGCCCCTATCTCCCATCTCCCTATAAAGTACTCTATTTGCATCTTCTATAATACTAGTTCCTATGCCATTGCCTTACGATGTTTCCTTTTCAACATCTAGTGCAATTGGTAGTATAAACTACTACACCAAAAACAAGGAACATTTTATTCCTCTTTAAACCCACATTTGATGAGCCTCTCACGCATATTTTTCGTAATCTCAACATTTAATAATTAGCCCAACATTTTGTTCTGTGTGGGTGTTGAAGCATAGTTAACAATGTTGAGACAAAAGGCAAAATAACTTAAGTTAGAGAATAAAATTAATTATAAATAAAACTAATTATTTGCGGTACTTAACAAAATTATTTTATATTTTTATTAGTGATTTTTTTTATTTCATTTTAAAATAATAAATGTTCTTTTTTGTGTTTATAACATAATAAGAAATAATTTTAATAATTAAAAACAACTAAAAATAAATATTTTTTATTACTTAATTCTTATAAATTAATTATTACTATTATTAACTATTCATATAGCTCACCGAGGCTTTGGATTGACAATGAATGGGTGCACTCAGTGTTAAAAACACTCCTTGGGATAGGTCACCTACCAAAAAAACCTATTCATATTAATTAACAATTGTTTATTAATAAATTACTTATTTTTATTATTAAAAAAATAATTAATTATTAAAAATAAATTCTTAACTCTTAATTAACAAATAATTATTAATAAATTATTTATTTTTCTATTAAAAAATGATTAGTAATTATCAATAAATAAATTCTTATGTCGTGTACATATCTTGTAAACACAATGTTCAAAAGTGGTCGAGAATATTCGATGTAAACCATACGTTTGTCATCCCTAAACTTCAAATTAAAATAAAATACAATATCTCGCACTTTGTTTTGATCATTATTTTATGGGTTTTGGATGGAAAAGCGCAAAACACCTATCAATTCATGTTTTATAACAAAAACGTTAAGAGTTTAATCATGGTATTTAATCATTTTTTATTCGATGGAAGTCAAATGTTTTTAGACGGTAAAGCGGTTAAATTTTTTATATTTTATATTCATAAGAGGAAAAGTATAAATTATAAACCAACTATACAAAGTACGAAGCAATCAATAAATCTTTTATGGTATTGACATAATCATTTTTCTTAAGGTTTTGATGCAACAAATTAAAAAACGTATTTGAATGGTTAAAGCAAATTATTACAAGAGTGGAGAAATTATTAAATTTATGGCGTTGACACCTTCCGTGCAACATTTGGTGTACAATCATCATCGACCCCGAGATGGAGTTGAATATTGTTTCCTTGGTCATGATCGCAACCCTACGTTTGTCATCACTAAACTTTGACACTATACTCCAAACCAATGGAGTTGTCTTTTGTGTAATTTTTTGGAGATTTCGGTGATGGAATCTGGCGGAAAAAAATGAGGTTAAATATTGATTTGTATTATTTAAAATGGGTTTTTAACTACATATTTCAATTCAGCACCCTGAAAAACCCCTACAACGCTTTGATTGTGTAGAAATTAGCTATCAAACTTTCTATTTCAATAAATTGCTGCTGGATTTTGACCAGAAAAACTTCCAAAAAATCTCTTTAAAGACAACTCCGAAACGAACTGTGTCGAACCTTTGTTGTACTTTCATTATCAATAATGAGATGGCATTTAATATTACGTGCTTTACCTTCTTCGCAACTCCACGTTTGTCATCACTAAAGCATCAAGGGTTGGATTTCGCTTAGTCACCGCTAGGGTAACCACCCCAAGAGTTGGCAACAATCCTTATCATTATGTCATTTCCACCACTAGTGGAGCTCTACTCTTAGCTCCCGCTAGGGTTTACAAGAGCGAACCTGTGCTCTTTGCTCTCACTACGACTTATAGCTAAAGCCTGTCGAACGTTTCTACCGCATTCTAATGCATTTTTGTGAGTACTGGAGCTTTGCTCTCGGCTCCCGCTATGGTTTTTGATTTGGCTCCCACAAGGGTTTACAAGAGCGGAGTTAATGGCTCCTTCTCCCGGTCTCCCCCATCCCCTTTGCTGATCATGCACTTATTTTATTTTCTCTCACGTTTGATCCTCACCTTCCAACCCATCCTTCCCCTCAGGGCCCACCCCGAACCACCTTTAGATTTGAGGAAGGTGACCCTGACATCTTCTCCTCTACTCTAAGCAAGATTCTCTCAAGAGAAACGAATTTCTCCTTGCTTTATTCTGCTTCCACTAAATACACTCATCTTTCATTTGCCATTTTGGAAGCAACACTCAAATACTTCCCTCACTCCACTCTTTCCACTTTCACCTCCTGAAAAGTTGGATCTTGTCCCAGGAACAAATGGTCCGATGACAAATGCAAGACTCTACATCGAGAAATTCGATATGATTTCACCCACTCTCAACCCTTCTACCGTGACCTCAAAGCTTGTTACCACCATCTCCTTCATTGCAAGAAGTGATTCTCTGTCTCTCATAGAAGACTGGAACTTTATGCTCTCCTTTCCCACTTCCCTAAACAATTATGGCATACCATCCTTCCCTGATGCTCCGCTCTTCCATCTGACCTCGACCGTACGTCCATGTTCTTCCATCTGACCTCAACTGTACATCCATGTTCTTCCATCTGACCTCAACTGTACATCCATGTTCTCTCACACTTCCAACCTTTATGATATTTCGAGGCAGGGCCAAGTTCATGTTACCTTCCCATCACCTTCCTATTACCTATTCTCAGACAAAGATATTAGAGAGGCCATTTGGGTGATGAACAACAGCAAAGCGACCAATGAGGAAGGCTACCATGCAAAGTTCTTTAAACAAAGTTTTTGTGCTTTGGTTAGTTACATGGCTGATCTCTTTAACCATGTAGTCGAACAGAGGAGGAGTGGCCACCGAGAGATTGTATAGAAGCTATTGGTTGAGAGTCTGTTGGATAGATCAGATCATACATCATGGGTAGATCTCGCAATTGCTTCAGTGCAAAATCTGATGGTGAGCGTCTCAAAAGCGGGGCTTGGACTCCTAGCCAGGATAAGATTTTGAATGACTGTATTAAAGTTCGTGGAGTTGACCCGTGGAAATCTATTGCAAAGAAATCGGGTGAATATATCTTATAATAATATTCAGTCCTTGTGTTCTTTGTTTATGCAAGTCTAATGATGAGTGATCCTGGAATTTGAATGAAAATAACTGTGTTTATCATGAGAAGCTAAGTGTAAAAATATATTAAGCCGAAGAAATTGGTTTTGTAGTCCTAAAACGATGTGCCAAGAGTTGTAGATTATGTTGCTTGAACTATCTTCGTCCAAATATTAAGAGGGGAAATATTTACCAGGATGAAGAGGAGCTCCTCATCAGATTACATCGTCTTCTTGGTAATCGGTATGAGTCAGCAATAATCTCTCTCGAATAAGTATCTAGCAAGTTTTCCTAATTTGGCATAAAGCTCAGTGTATTCAATCAAAAGTTATTACAATGATTTCATAATCCTCATATATATAGACAATGAGAGATAGTAAGGGGAAATGAGTATGGAATGTAATGTGATCACATGTGCAGATGGTCATTGAGAGTCGGGCGACTTCCTGGTCGATAGTGTTGGAACTACTACACCTACATGTGAACTCTTAGTTAGAGCATTGGATTGCATGCAAGTGGACTCTTAGTTAGAGCATGCGACTACATGCAACTACTACACATCTACATGCGGACTCTTAGTTAGAGCATGGGATTGCATGCAAGATTCCTTTTGCATGATTTACTCCTTGATTTGCTCCTTCTTTAACTCCGCAACCGACTAGTTATTTCCGGAACTTGTTGTAGGTGTTGAGTCTTCTCATTGATCACCACTATAGTGCATTACCTTGGGATCTTCACCTAGTAATGCTATATCATGAGCATTGTAACATATTTTCTAATGAATCATTCTTTTCTTCTTTCGATTTTCTTTTAGCGTTTTTGCTCTGCAAAGATGTGTGTTCAACCTTTATTAGCTAGATTCATCTGTGTAGGTTTTCTAACACATTCACATGGTATCAGAGCCCACAGGTTGCTAAATAAAAGGCGCACCAGTACTTTATTTTGCAGGTATTACAGCTCGGAGATCGAAGATTGACAGAAAAATGGAGTTTCCCAAAGCATCGGTCCTAACACCGTACAACTATCACGAATGGAAGGACCAAATGGCTTGATACCTTCGTCAAAAAGGGTTGGACAAGATTACCATGGCTACAGAAGTGGAACCCACTTCAGCCATAGAGAAATCCAAGTACCTCAACCATATGGATGAGGCCCACGAATCCATATGCATGTGCATCTCTCCAGAGTTGCAGTTTCATCTATCTGCTTGCAATACTCCCAATGAGATTTGGAAAAAGGTTGAAGATCTCTACAGAAAACAAGAAGAGATGAAAGGACATATGCTCAAAGTGGAGCTGCTATCATTGGATCCACGGAACTATGATAGAATTCAAGACTTCTTCACCAAATATAATGATCTATTGCTGCAACTCAAGGGTTGTGGAATTGACAAATCCAAGGAGGAGAGTTGCCAAAATCTCTCTATTATGTCAAAGCTCAGACCAGAATACTCCATATTTGTGTCTACATTTCATTCAGTAAGGCTCACAACAGGTAAATCCTACACTATGCCTTCCCTCCAAGAATTTATGGAGTCCCTTATTTTTGAGCAAGATAAACTCATTGGCATAGGGAAAATCAAACCTCCAAAAGCGCATGCACTTGCTGTGCATGATAGCAGCCACAATAAACATCATAGATCTGATTCAAGTTAGAAAAATCAGCAACAAAAAGACAAGGGAAAAGCACATTCCCATCCAAAGAAGGAAGGGTACACCAAGCCCTTCAATGACTCCTTCGGCTCGAGAAATCAGAAAGGGAAAAAAGGAAACAGATGCACCTATTGTCAAACAGGATTCCATCCAGAATCCTCTTGCATGAAGAAACAAATTGAACAAATGGAAAAAATCCTTCAGAAGCAGAACCTTGGGGATCACATCCCTTAGGGCGCCAAGAAGAAAACTGACGATCCGCCACACGGGAGAGGTAATAATTTTCATGCTTTAGTTGCAATTAATTCTTCTCCTGATGCATGGATTATAGATTCTGGTGCATCACATCATATGGCTACTGCAAAGGAAGTCTATTCCTCTTTGGATGCATACAAAGGACCTCCCATCCTCATGGGAGATGACTCACCTATTGTGGTCACCGAAAAAGGTAGAGTGGAACTTTTACATGGAAGCTTTGAAGATCTGCTTCATGTTCCAAAACTTTCAATAAACCTGCTTTCAGTTTATCAGATCACTCATTCCGGCACCGGAAAGAGAGTGGAATTCACTCCAGATGCAGTAAACATATATGATCTACATAACAGTGCCAAAATTGCAACTGGTGAGGTAAACAATGGAGCCAGACTGTATACATTTTCTGAATTTATTGAATCTAAATCCTCCTTATTGCTTACACATGTTGATGATAGTAGGAGGCTTTGGCACGAAAGGTTTGGTCACTTAAATTACAGGTAGATGCAACAACTAAGCAAGAATGAGATGGTGGAAGGCTTGCCAAATGTCAGTTTCTCCGAAGGTGTTTGTGAAGGATGTGTTCTTGGCAAACATCCCAGAGAAAAGTTTGACACCGACAAGACTCACAGAGAATCCTCTCCTCTCGATCTGATCCATAGTGATCTCATGGGGCCCTTTCCTCATCCTTCCATCAACAAAGCAAGGTATGTGCTTACATTTATTGATGATTTCTCACGGTATACTTTGGTGTATCTTCTCAGGAACAAATCTGAAGTTTTTGAGCACTTTGAAGATTTCAAAGCATTAGTTGAGACACAGTCAGAGAGAAAGATCAAAGCCCTCCATATAGACAATGGGGGCGAATATGTTAACACAGCACTTCGGAACCTTTGCCTTCAGTCCGGCATACAGTTGCAGTACACAGTTCCATACACTCCGCAACAGAACGGAGTTGTAAGAGAAAGAACCGATCTCTCAAAGAGATGGCTTCCTGCATGCTGCATGCTAAGTCATTGCCTCATAAGCTATGGGCCGAAGCGCTTAATTGTGCTAACTACATCTAGAATAGATCTCCTCATAGTTCTATCAAGAATCAAACCCCATTTGAGGCTTAGAGCGGCACTAAACCAGAGACCACTCACCTCTGTGTTTTTAGCTCTCGAGCATGGGCCCGGATCCCCTCCAAAAAGAGGAAAGCTCTTGATCCACAGAGAATTGAGTGCATCTTTGTTGGATACCCTGATGGTGTGAAGGGATATCGACTCCTCATTCCCTCTACGGACAAGCTCATCATTGAGCGAAGTGTCAAATTTGAGGAAAGTCTTTCGCATGCACCTCAGTCGCTACATGCAGACACTTTTTATCTACCTCATGTCCGAGATGATGACTCAGTGCACTCAGATGCAGATACAGATCATACAGATGCCGAGGAAGAGCATGCAAATGCAGAGACAGAGTCTTCAGATACCATTCTAGTGCATGCAAATGACGATCCACATCCAAGCCCAGATCGGGCTTCCAGCAGTGAATCATATTCCCCTGTCATAAATCAAAGAACAAGGAGCTTACGTGAGATATATGCACAAGGCCAACCAGCTGCTAGAAATGGTCTTGTGGGGGATAATTCTGATCTGCAGAGGACTAGCTCAGAGTTTATTGAGCCTCCTCTTGTCCTCGTTACCACTGAACCATCGCCCTCCTAGCATTGTCATTTGGTTCAGTCTTATGCTGAGGCTACTGGGCATCCATCTTGGGAGTCCGCCATGGAGGAGGAGTATAACTCCCTCCTCGAGAACCAGACTTGGGATCTGGTCCCCCTTCCTTCAGGAAGGAAACTTGTCCGATGCAAATGGATCTACAAGACTAAGAGTGCTGCAAATGGGAAAATAACCAGACAGAAAGCGAGGCTAGTAGCTAAAGGCTTCCAACAAGTGCATGGCATTGATTATGACGAGACCTTTGCTCCAGTAGCAAAGATGGATTCCATACGCCTTACACTTGCCATTGCAGCTGCCCAGTGGTGGGAAGTACATCAGATGGATGTGAAGAATGCCTTTCTTCATGGAGACCTATCTGAGGAGATCTACATAGAGCAGCCACATGATTTCATTCAGGATTCATCTTTGGTCTGCAGACTGAAGAAATCTCTCTACGGCCTTAAGCAGGCCCCGAGAGCTTGGTATGCGAAGATGGATTCTTTTCTCTTATCACAAAACTTTGAAATATGTAAGTCTGATCCGAATGTTTACATGCTCAGGACACATGATTCTCTTCTTATCTTAGTTTTGTATGTGGATGATCTCCTAATCATTGGCAGGTCAGCTTTAGCCATTGCTAAGTCAAGAGGGCCTTGCATGATAGGTTCTTGATGACGGAAATGGGTCCAATACACTTCTTTCATGGTCTTGGGATTAGCCAGGATGCCACAAGCATCAAACTCTCTCAGGTTAAGTATACACGGGATCTCCTCGAGAGATTTTGCATCACTGACTGCAAGCCAGCACCGACTCCTTTTCTGTCTGCGGTCCGCCTTGAGGATGGAGGTGACACTCCATTAGTTAACAACACTCTCTACCGACAGCTAGTGGGGAGATTATTGTACCTCCCCCACTCCAGACCAGATCTCTCATATGCAGTAGGGGCAATTTCCAGATACATGCAGGAGCTGCATGAGCTACACTGGAATTCTGCCAAGCGCATCCTCCGATATGTGCAGGGCACCATCACGTTCATGATTCACTATGCATCAGGCACTGCATTGAATCTTCTTGGCTTCACAGATTCTGATTGGGCAGGAGACAACATTGATCGCAAGTCCACCTTTGGATATTCATTTAGTCTAGGATTTGGCCCTATCTGTTGGTCGAGCAAGAAGCAGGCTGCTATTGCTCTATCTTCTGCTGAGGCCGAGTACAGAGGAGTAGTAAACATCACCATTAGGGCTTTGTGGCTACAACACTTCCTCACTGAGTTGGGCATCTGGTTCCGCCAACCCATTGTCATCTGGTGTGACAACCAAAGCACTCTCAAATTTTGCAGGGATCCAGTACAGCGGCAGCGGACGAAGCACATAGAGATCCATATGCACTACATTAGAGACTTAGTACATGATCGAGTCACTGATTTGCAGTTCTATCCTTCAACAGAACAGACTGCAAACATCTTCACCAAGACATTCACTGAGAAGAAGTTTCACTCTTTGCGCGATCGTCTTGGAGTGAAGGACACAGTTGCTTAGCAACTGTATTTTCTTCCTCTTTTCTTTTGATTACATTGTATTTTGAGGGGGGGTTTCCCACGAGGTTTTCCCTCTTTCCTCAATTTTAGTACAAGAAGCACTATATTTTGGGTGACCTTTGGCCTTAGTTTCCAGGACCCATTTTCTGTTTTTCCCCATAGTGGTGTTCAGAAGGGGTGTTGGAACTACTACACACCTACATGCAAACTCTTAGTTAGAGCATGAGACTACATGCAAGATTCCTTTTGCATGTTGGAACTACTACACACCTACATGCAGACTCTTAGTTAGAGTATGGGATTGCATGCAAGATTCCTTTTGCATGATTTACTCCTTGATTTGCTCCTTCTTTAACTCTGCAATTGACTAGTTATCTCTGAAGCTTGTTGTAGGTGTTGAGTCTTCTCATTGATCACCACTATAGTGCATTACCTTGGGATCTTCACCCAGTGATGCTATATCATGAGCATTGTAAGATATTTTCTAATGAATCATTCTTTTCTTCTTTCGATTTTCTTTTAGTGTTTTTTCTTTGCAAAGCTGTGTGTTCAACCTTTACTAGCTAGATTCATCTGTGTGGATTTTCTAACACATTTACAGAAATAATAAATTTTTCCAAGGAGACTCGTGATGTGATGATGGAGATGCAAAAAAAGTCATAAGCATCCGTGAAGAAGCCCATCCCTGCAATAAGGATGGCAGTAAAGTGGTACCATTGCAACTTTTCCTGTTCCAAGGAAGTTAATACTTCCAATTAATTTCTCGGCATGGTGCCAACCTTGTTTCCAAGCTTTGTTCTGAAAACTTTTTGCCCACTGTACAACACAAACCTCAATTTAAATAAACTACTTCTGGCTTCAACCAAAGGCAGAAATTTAACAACTGCTAAATTCTTCAAAGCAAGAAACTCAATCCTAGAAATCAGAAGGCCGTGAAAAGGGGGAAAGGGTCAACTCAAAAGCCATGGCTACAAAGTCTCCTGAAAGTGTTGAGAAAATCAATTAGGGAATTCGGCAAATCCCAAATACAAAAGATATAAGAGCGTTAATTACAATTTCCACAACCTTTTCTAAAGCTTCAACTATATTTAAAAACACATAAAAAGCCTCAAACTAGAAAACTCTCAATTCTTTGAGTTCCAGTTAATTTTTACTACAGATAGGACGCATCAATTCTGGGAGCCGAAGACTATGCAAAAGATGAAAAATGTTGGGAAATTTTTCCGGTAAAATCCCAAAAACAAACATAAACTGTACACAGAGACAATGCTCTGTTTTCCTATTTCTCCAAGATCTTAGCACAGGGAAGCTTTTTAAGAAATTACTAAGAACAAAGTATTAAACACACATAAAAGGATTTGTATTCATAAAAAATAAACTGATACAAAATTCATCCTTTTCACTCAAAGGGATTCACCCAGAGACTACTTCAGATGCAGTTCTGAAAGACTAACATTCAAACTGTTACAAAATGACCAGAAAACATATTCTGCACTGTTATGCATTGCTGTTACCTACTACACTGCTGCGTATTGCTAAACATACATGCTCTTGCGTTATTGCGCTTACCCATTACATTGTTCTTCTATGCTGCTGCATATCCTCTGCTGCACTGTTGTGCCATCTTCTCTGCTGCATCTACTCCACACTACTGTGTCTACTTCTTTACTCTATTGCATCTTCTTCTGCACTGATGCGTAGTCTCCTTACGTTGTTCTTCACGCTACTCCCCTGTTCTTCTCTACTCTGTTGTATCTGCTCCACGCTGCTGCGTCTACACCTGCACTGCTGTGCATTAAAAAAAATCCTTACATATGCGCTGTTGCGCCTTCCCTTTCTCACATTCACACTGCTGTGTGAGAATTCTTCTCCTGTGCACTGATGCGTGCTTTTCTTCTTCACATTGGGAAAACTAATTTTCACGCTGCTACGTGCTCCCCTTTTTTATCCAACCACACTATCATTCACGCTCTACTGTTGTTACAAAAAAATGGTCAACACCTCATTTACATTTAGAAATGGGCCTTACGCCTCTAATAAAAATCTGACTGTGTTTTAAATGGATTTTACCCCTCTGGTGCTCTACAGTCCTCCTTTGAGCAGGTGGAGTGAAATATGGGTAAAACCCATAACCATTGAATGTTCCGAATTGATCAGCGGTGTCCTGTTTCCTTCTCAGCCATACTATGCATTGAATGCAGTCACCTACTGCTATATTGCCCAATGCTTTAACCGGCTTCGCGCCATTTAACAATCCTACTTCCTTTGCCTCATTTGAATCATCAAAGGTTTATTCATGCACATGTTCCCTATCGGGCCCGACGTTTGGGTCATAGTGCATATCGTAGCCAGCCAATCCTTTGTTTTTCATATATTTGAAAATACACGCAAAAACGCTGCAAAATCATGGAAAAATGGCCTTGGGTGGATTTCAAATATTGAACCATTATGCTTCGGAAACCCATCGAGTCCAGAACTCATCGCATCGCAAATAAATTTGTGCGAAAGGCTCTTCCACTTTGAAAAATCTGATAGCGATACGCCGATGCGATATCGACGATCACATATCGCAACATATAAGTCCTCCATTGCGACTTTGCCGATGCGATATCGGCGATCGCTCATCGCTGGAGTCTTGTGTCGCTGCCATTCCCCACCTGCATCGATGTGATCTGCCGACGTGCTCTGCTGAAATGAATTGGACTGAATTGTTGTCGTTGTACCTGCACGACAGTTGGAATTATCATTCCAACACTCCCCTTTAATTTCAACTGCTGGGCATTAAGTCATACCCAAACACTTCATCCAAATTCAAAGCTTTTGTGATCTAATGGCTTTGTCAAAATGTTTGCAGCCTGTTCTTGGCCTAAGCACCTTAAAATTCTTCTCATTCAAACTCCTTGACATGCTATTGTTACAAAAGAGTCTTCCTCTTAACATAGGGATTACAAAACTGTTGTTACCCAAAGGTCTTCCTCACATAGAGGGATTCACCAACACTTTCACCAAAAATTACTCTGCTTCTTTTACAAATGATTTTACACTGCTGTGTAAAATCTTCATTTACTGCTGTAAAAGTCTTTTGGATTCATTTACTCTCCTCAGGTTGCTGCGTTCTTCACTTGCTTCACATTACTTGCATATGTTCACCAACAAAAATGATGAGATTTGCACTGCTGCGCATTCCTTTCCTTTCCCACCAACCAACAACCAAACATCATCACGCTGCTGCATTTTTTTTTTTTGTTTTAACAAAACCTTACAATCCATTCTTTACATTAATAAAAACTGCTATGCATTTCAATGCATGAGCTCCACAAAATTACCACGCTGTTGTGCATTCCCATTCATTTCAACAAACTATAAGTACCTGTATAAAGGGATTCCAAACTTTCATTTGCTGCTGCAAGTCTTTCTTCCTGTCACACTGTTGTGCTCCCCTGGGTTTTTATTTGCTGCTGCGAACCATTTCACTTTTCATCTCTTGCTTTTTGTTCTACCTTCGAACTGATGTGCGGATCTCCTTGCTTTGCATTACAATACATATAATTCATTTAACAACCATTACAAATATATACCTTCATGGCTTCTGCTTCCACAAGCTCAATGCTGCTTCACCTCTGCGCTGCTGTGCATAAAATAAACACTCTCAACAAAAAACATTTCATGCATGGATTCGCATTCCATTTTTTTTACTCAAGGGAAAAACTTTTATTTTTATTTTTATTTTTATGTTTTTTTTGCAGTTGCATTGGTCACAATACATAAAAAGAACATATGACTTTTTGAGCAATACTCCCGTGACCAAATATAAAACATTAAAATTAAATCTTCACCAACCATTTACTGATGCCATTGAACTTCATTTAATGTTTTTCTGAAACGCTGGTCAACCAAACTTTTACTCCACGTAACATTTATTTGTTGCAGGTCGGTTGTTGTCCGATAAGGTAGCTGGTTTTTCCTGAGCTGTCTTCCTGCTGCGCGATGGCGGATTCCCAATTGACTGTTAATATAGTTCAAAAATAATGATCAAGAATTATAGGCTCCCCTTAACTGTATGCATTGTTTTCTTTCAGCAGAGTCTTCTCAAAAGAAACTTAGATCAGCTGGGAAGCTCGAAAGACTTTCGCACTGTATTTCCTTCCTTCTCCATACTTGTGTAACTTTCTTCTTTTGCATGAGTCTAGCTTGTGCAAGAGCCCATGTTAAGTTACAATCACGTGCCATATGCCCAATGTTATGACACTTGAAACATTCTACATTGTTCATGAATAAAATTTCATGATTTCTTATTGTAAAATTGTTTCTTGGAGGTTGTCCGAGACCATAACATCTATATCTATGAAATGCTCTACATTCTTTTTCCTTATGACCAAATTTTGAACAAGATTAACAATAACCAAAAAATGAACTTTGGTACCTGGGAGATGGAGGTTTCCTTGATGTACTTCTGAAGCCTTTCTGCCTTTGAGATCCTTTGATGATAACCATTCCCTCTTGCCTCTTTGACATCATCTACATTTCTTTTTGGAGCTGGTTTTCTATTTGGAGTAGGATTTCTTCTATTGTAGCCTTGATTTTTCTCCTTGCCTTTGCTGGAACTAGGAGCATCACCATTTCTTTTTGGCTTCTTCACATCTCTTTTGCTTAAAGCATTTTCATTCTTGTTTGAGGGTTCACCTACATACCCGAGTCTTGATTCATGAGATGGACATCTGTGATAGCTGAGCATATCATCCAAGGCTTGAGAGCTCTTCATGATTTTATTCATCCCTTCAACCTTTTTCCTGAGGAGGGCAATCTCTTCTTCCAATCTTTCACACTCATTATTCTTCTTTGCAAGTTGTACCTCAGTTTCTTCCTTGCTACGAGTAGCTTCAGCTGCTACTATTTTAAGGGAGATGATATCCGACTTCGTTTTGGAGATTTATTCATTCTTTGCTTGATTGCTCTCCATTTTCTTCTCAGCTTCTTGTGCCTGCTTCCTGGCTTCTTGTAGTTCAGACTTAAGGGAGGAAACCTCAACCTTGTACTGTCCAATCTCTTCTACAAGTTTTTTCACTCTCTTGTGCCTTTGTTCAAGTTGATTTGACAAGGCATCTTCCTACTTCTTTGCTTTATTCAACTGATTTGTCATGGATATGACTTCTTCATGATGCTTCCTTTTGCTTTGATCAAGTTCCTTCTTAAGCTTGGCGAGCTCTTCATCCCTTTCTTGTACTTGAAGCTTGATGAGGTCAACCTTCTCATTTTCAGCTTCTATGATGGGTTCAGAATTTCCTTGTTGACTGATGGTCATGGTCAGTGCTCCCTTTGAGTGAAGGTCATGAACTCTATCCCATATATCCTTTGCTGATGAATATTTTCCTAGATTCTTCTTTACAGAATCAGGCAATCCATCCAAGATTGTCTTTGTTTCTTTTGCATTGTACTCCTTGGATTCTTTATCCATCTTGCTATCATCAATCACTGATTCCCAAATTTCAATCCCTTCAGACTTTAAGAAAGTCCTCATTTTTAGTTCCCATATATCAAAGTTCCCATTGAACCTTGGAGCCTCAAATAGAATGTTTCCAAATGGATTTCTTTCTATTTTAGTAGTAGAGGGAGACACATTTTTAGCAGGGTTGGTGACTTTCTTCCTTAACCTTGCCATTCTTAACTATGCTTCAAAATACTCGACTGTGTTTTTAAAACAACCGACTGTTTCTTCAACAGCAACACACAAAAAAAACTTTGAGGAATACCTGGATCCTTTTGCCTGAGACTTCACTTCGCTGGAGAAGATTTATTGCTGCAACAAAAGAAACTCCTCCCTTTAGCTTCTTTGAATGTCTTCAAAGAGCCTGAACCTGCTCTGATACCACTGTCGGAAATTTTTCTGGTAAAATCCCAAAAACAAACATAAACTGTACACAGAGACAATGCTTTGTTTTCCTTTTTCGCCAGGATCTTAGCACAGGGAAGCTTTTTAACAAATTACTGAGAACAGAGTATTAAACACACATAAAATGATTTGTATTCATCAAAAATAAACTCATACAAAATTCATCCTTTTCACTTAAAGGGATTCACCCAGAGACTGCTTCAGATGCAGTTCTGAAAGACTAACATTCAAACTGTTACAGAACGACCAGAAAAGATATTATGCACTGTTGTGCATTCCTGTTACATACTACGCTGCTGCGTATTGCTAAACATACATGCTCTTACGCTGCTGCGCTTACCCATTACATTGTTCTTCTATGATGCTGGATATTCTCTGCTGCACTGATGTGCCATCTTTTCTGTTGCATCTACTCCACACTACTGTGTCTGCTTCTTTACTCTGCTGCGTCTTCTTCTGCACTGATGCGTATTCTCCTTACGTTGTTCTTCACGCTGCTCCCCTGTTCTTCTCTACTCTGCTGTATCTGCTCCACGCTGCTGCGTCTACACCTGCACTGCTGTGCGTTAAAAAAAAATCTTACATATGTGCTGTTGCGCCTTCCCTTTCTCACATTCACACTGCTGTGTGAGAATTCTTCTCCTGTGCACTGATGCGTGCTTTTCTTCTTCACACTGGAAAAACTATTTTTCACGCTGCTGTGTGCTCCCCTTTTTTATCCAACCACACTATCATTCACGCTCTACTGTTGTTACAAAAAAATGGTCAACACCTCATTTACATTTAGAAATGGGCCTCACGCCTCTGATAAAAATCTGACTGTGTTTTAAATGGATTTTACGCCTCTGGTGCT
The DNA here is from genome assembly GCA_000404065.3 of Pinus taeda. Lineage (NCBI taxonomy): Eukaryota > Viridiplantae > Streptophyta > Pinopsida > Pinales > Pinaceae > Pinus > Pinus taeda. Next base: position 89,814 of record APFE030321729.1, read on the forward strand.
CTACAGTCCTCCTTTGAGCAGGTGTAGTGAAATATGGGTAAAACCCATAACCATTGAATGTTCCGAATTGATCAGCGGTGTCATGTTTCCTTCTCAGCCATACTGTGCATTGAATGCAGTCACCTACTGTTGTACTGCCCAATGCTTTAACCGACTTCGCGCCATTGAACAATCCTACTTCCTTTGCCTCATTTGAATCATCAAAGGTTTATTCATGCACATGTTCCCTATCGGGCCCGACTTTTGGGTCATAGTGCATATCACAGCCAGCCAATCCTTTGTTTTTCATATATTTGAAAATACACGCAAAAACGCTGCAAAATCATGGAAAAATGGCCTTGGGCAGATTTCAAATATTAAACCATTATGCTTCGGAAACCCATCGGGTCCAGAACTCATCGCATCGCAAATAAATGTGTGCGAAAGGCTCCGCCACTTTGAAAACTCCGATAGCGATACGCCGATGCGATATCGGCGATCACATATCGCAACATATAAGTCCTCCATTGCGACTTTGCTGATGCGATATTGGCGATCGCTCATCGCTGGAGTCTTGTGTCGCTGCCACTCCCCGCCTGCGCCGATGTGATCTGCCGACGCGCTCTGCTGAAATGAATTGGACTGAATTACTGTCGCTGTACCTGCACGACAGTTGGAATTATCATTCCAACAAAAAATGGGGTGAGGTAACACGCTAGATTCAATTAGAGTAAAAATGCAGGAAATTATTTGGTTCTCATTCAATGGATGAGCAAGAAATTATTTGTGAAATTATTGTTATCTTATATTACTTCAATATTTATAATAATATAATAAAATCCAAAATCTATTATTAAAAATATTATAATATAACTTTCTCCAAAAATCCATTTCTTTTCCCCATAACCACTCTATTAATAATGTAATTATAAACTTCCCCATATCTTAACCTAATTGGAAGATAAATTAAGTTGAGAGCCATACGAAACCTTAATATAATTTTCGTGATTTTCTTCTAGCAGTTTCATAATCTCACCACGGTGAGAATGTAAAAAAAACAAGAAAGATATTCACTAGGACGAGCGGAAAAAAATTCGCAATCACCCAAAACATTTTTTATATTACTTATATTGTTATTATCTCTACATATTAAAAGGAACAGTAATTATTAAACTATGATTAGTGGATACGTTATTTACTGCGAAATGCGAAATCCTGTGTAAAGGGTTTTAAATTTAAATGTTCGTTATAAATAATGGTATAAAACTTTTCCCATAAAATATATTGCAGATTGTATAAAGACCGGACGAACTTTCCATTATTAATTGTTTTTAAAATTACATTGGAAATTATTTGAATAATTACATTATTTTATTATTTATAAGTGTTTTTTTGATGTGATAATTATAACTTTTGTTTTGTCAGCACATGCTACTTCTTCTACAACCTTCTAGTCTCTTGATGTAAATGCCAAATAGAGTAAGAGAGAGGGGGCAACCTTGTTTAACTCTGATATTACACTTAATATCTTTAGTCCACCACTCATTGCTTTTTAACTTGGCAATAATTTTTCAATAAATTATAATTTTATTATTAGAAAAATCCCATACTTAATTCTATTATTATAATTTACTTTAAAAAAAGAATCTAACAAAAGGCCAATAAATTGGGTAATATGCCTGACGTATAACTTATATTTTAAATATTGTTGGGAAAACCAAATATAAATGGATTAAGGTACTTTGAGTTGAATTCTTGCCTAATATGACTTAAATTATAATTGGTTGGTGGAATAATTAAATTTTGCAAAAAAAATTAATCAGACAAATTTCACATATAAATTTGTTAATTATTAATTTATATTAATTATAATTGAAAAATAATAAAATTAATGAAAATTAGTGAAATTGCATATGAGATTGAAACAAATTGAAATATTACAAATGAATTTGTGTTTTCTTATAAATGTTTTTTAAATGGTTTATTTAATGAACTTTATAGTTATATATAATTTATATTGTATGATTTTCTATGTCTAATTAGGTTTATTTTCTAAGAAAAATATATTATACTATAATTTAAGGAGGGTGTTATGCTTAATTGTTTATTAAGTAAATGTAAATTGAGGAATAATAAAATTTAAGTCAAATTTGAACACTAAGAATATCTTTCACATGCTTATATTTTCTCCAACATGTATATCATTTTCTTTTCATAGAAGTTTCCTGTTTATTTCTTATTTTCTTTATTAACATAGGAATGTGTTGTACTTTCGAATTCTTAAAATTTGTAGTTTTAGAATAAACTTATCCATGTATTTATCCATCATTTTTTCTTACAAAGATGTCATGTTTAATTTTTTTTTCATGTGTACCCATTTTTTTGTGTATATAATCTGGATTGGATCACTATATAACTTTCTATTCATTCTTATGCTTCCAAAATGGAAAAATTCAAGGAATCACCTTATAGGAGCTATTTTATCAGTGAGACTCCCTCTAGAGTGGGTTTTGAAAACTTAAGGGGCCATTTTGAGACCTTAAATGATGTTTATATTAGGTAAATCATTCTTCCTTATGCATCAAGCCCTATAAAGTTCAATTAAATAATTTTCCAATAGTGCAAGAATCAAGTCAATCAAGGTTCAAATGAAAAAATTATGCCTTCGAAAAGATGGTCTATCCTGATTAACCACCATAATTTTATAGGGCCTCATTTTCGGCCTCGTTACTCTTGGGAAAAAGGATAGTCATGTGGGGACTATGAATATGAATTTACAATGGTTGAGTTGTAACTCATGTTGAGCATTGAATGAGTTAAATCTAAGGCCCAGTTGGCTATCAAGCTATGTTATAACGAGGTTAGTAGGAGGAAAATGGTTGCATTATATTTACTTGCATTTCTGTTCCATAGTAAAGGAGAGTGCTTATGTATGGTGTGATAGAATAATAGAGGAGATTTGTATTCTATAACAACCATGGCCCACAAGTGTAAGTAAATTCCATAGAGAGTACCTTCTCCTTTGTACATGCATCATTTCCATTTTAGGCAAAAGAAAGAGGGGAAGTCTCACCTTCTGACCATGTTTCCTCCAATAAGGGCTTCATAATGCACATCTTGATATTCATTATGGTTTGTGAGTTATTATATTTACTTTCTATTTGTTTTGTACATATTATCTATTGTTGTCAGGCCAGGAGGTAACTCCTCAAATGAGATTATAGTATTCATTTAGGCCATTCATTATTACATACATGAGGGAGTGACTATTGAGTTTCATCTCCCGATGACTCTCCATTTTCTCTATTATTTATTTAGATTATTTACAGTTGTTCATCCAATCCCTATGATAAGGTGTCAGCATTCCCCCCCCCCCCCTAATATGAAGGGATATTGGTGAGTCTAAGCATCATTCTGAATCTTTCAAGTTTTTCTCTTCCAAGCACTTTGGTGAAGATGTCTGCAATCTACTCATTAGTGGAACAATGGCAAAGATGGATTGTTTTGGCCTCAACATGATGTCGAAATAGATGATATTTTGTATTGATGTGCTTCGGTCAATCATGGAACTTTGGGTTCTTGGCCAACATTATTGCTGAGGTATTGTCAATCATGATTGGATTCGAATGTACTTGTTTTACCTACAAATATTATAGAATTTCCTGAGCCACACAATTTATTTTTTTGCCTGAACTGTTGCCACATATTCTACCTTGGTTGTGGAATCTGTTGGAACTGATTGTTTGTGTGATCTCTAGGTGATAGCTCTTGATCCAAGACTCATAGCATAACCATAAGTAGATACCCCAGTTTATTTGTCTCCATCGAAGTCTAAATCAGAGTATCCAATCAAGATGAAGTCGCCACATGTGTATACTTGAGTCCAAAGTCTTGAGTTCCCTTCAAGTAATTTAGAACTCTTTTTGCAATAGACCAGTGTTCCCCACAAGCCTTTTGCATAAATCTAGAGAGGATTCTAACAACAAACGAAATGTATCGTCTGGTAGTAGTCAGGTAGTTGAGACTTCCTACAAGCTATATATACTTTGTTGCATCCTCAATTTATTTTCCTTCAATGGATGTGAGCTTTAAGTTTTGTTCCATTGGAGTAGTAAGAGGATTGCATTCAACCATGCCGAACATGTTCAACAGATCTCCAATGTACTTCTTTTGAAAAAGGAATATGGACTTTGAATGTTGAGTTACTTCAATACCAGGATAGTAATGAACATAACCCAAATGAGTCATTTCAATACCTTTCCTCAATTCCTTCTTTATGAATGCAATGTAAATCTCATTGTTCCTTGTCATCAAAAGGTCATCTAAATATACCACAAGATATACAACTGTTTTGCAAACTTTCTTAACAAACAAAGTTGCGTCATCAAGATCATAATGTTTGAAATTGAGTTTCAGAAGATGCTCCGTTAGCTTTTCATACTAGGCTCGCGGTGCTTGTTTGAAGCCATAAAAGGGTTTCACAAGTTTGCATACTTTATCTTCATGGCCTTTCATAGCAAATGCTTCAGGCTGGGACATAAAAAAACTCTCATTTAGATCTCCATTAAAGAAAACAATTTTTACATCCATTTTATGGACTTCAGAACCATTTTGAGCTGCTAGGGCAAAGAGTGTCATCATGGTAGCCCATTTTGCCATGTGGGAAAAATTATCCTCAAAATCGACCCCACTTTCTGTGCAAAACACTTTTCCACAAGCCTGGCTTTGTGCTTGTCAAGTGAGCCATCAAATTTATACTTTTTCTTGTAGACCCACTTGCAGCCAATTGGTTTGGCTCTCAATGGAGGATCAACCAGCTCCCAAGTGCCATTTTTTATCAAGGCATCATACTCCTTTTGCATTGCTTCTTTCCATTCATCATGAGAAGCAACTTCATTGAAGGAAGTTGGTTCAAAATATGTAGACAAATTCAATTCAAAATCATAAGAAACATTCATATCAATAGGTGAATCAGAGTCATCTACATCACCTCCATTTTGTCGGGTTGAATTTCTAGTTCCTATCTTTCCAACCTCATAAGGATGAACATTTTAAAGTTTCTTTGTCAACCACTTTGGCGTACCTTTCTGAGATGGTCCAAGCTGCTCAGTTGATTGAGTTGGGACTGAATCAAGATTGAGTCTCCCAATTTTGTCAATCACGTCACTCAAAGTATCATCTGTTGTTGGAGTTTCATGCAGGGGAGAGATTGCTTCAGAAGAAGATTGTACTAGTTGATCTAGTATAGGAATCCCCCTTTAAGATGTGGAATGTGATTATCAAATTCTTGAAATGATTTTGCATTTGTGAATTTATCGAAGTGATCAAGTTGCAGCTCAACAACACTGTCAGTTTTGGATGATTCAAGAAACATTACATCTCTAGATACAACAAACTTTTTATTGGCTTCATCATAGAGACAATATGCTTTGGAGGTATTTGAATACCTCAGGAAGATACACTTACGACTTCTTGCACCAAGTTTGTTTCTATGTACCTTTGGTATCAAGGAATAACATGTGAAACTAAAGACCCTGAGATGCTTTATCGAAGGAATGTGTCCATACAACATTTCATAAGAAGTCTTGTTTCTCATAGCATTAGATGGACATCTATTCTTGACATATCTAACACATAGAACTACATCAACCCAAAACATCAATTTTAGATTTTTGAAAAACATCATGGAGTGCACCATATTTAAGATTGTCATATTCATTCTTTCAACTACTCTGTTCTGATGGGGATTATAAGGCACAATTGTTTGATGTTTGATCCCATGTTGGCGAAGATAGTTTTCAAATTCATTTGAAGTGTATTCTTTTCCATTATTAGTGCGAATAGAGACAATATGAGATTATGCATCATTTTCAATCCATGTATGAAAGTTCTTGAATGCTTGAAAAACATCAGATTTGTTCTTCAATAAATAAACCCAACACATTCTGGTGTAGTCATCAATAAATGTCATCATATATTTATTTCCATTTGCAGAAGGAATAGACGTTAGACCACATAAATCTAAATGAATGAGTTAAATTTTCCTGTGTTCTCTCGAATGTGAATCATGAAAAGATTGTTTGTTATGCTTTCCTAGAATGAAAGCATCACATTTCTTGAGTTTCCTAGGAATTGTAGGCAAACCAGTAACACCATTTTTCTTCAACAAGCGAAGGTTTTCATAGTTCAAGTGTCCAAATCTAGAATGCCATAACAAACTTGATGGAAATGTACCTTCATCATAATGAGAATTGTATGAGAAATTTTGTGCACGAGCAGAGGTACCCTACATCTTGAGAATCCTTTCTTCTTCTATCCATGTCATGACAAGTGAGTGGTATGATGCTTTTCTTACCTCAACCTTGCCATTAAACATGTGAATGGAGTGCCCTTGCTAGCGGTGTGGACCAAGGACAACAAGTTTCTCCTCAGTTGTGGGAGATATAAAACATGATGCAGAAGAAAGTCTGGAAGACTAGGCAATTAAAGCCTTCTTGTGCCAGGCCTTGATGGCTTGAGTTTTGATTTGTCTACAAAGTATACTACTCCATAAACATTGTGAGTAAATTCTTCAAATTTTCTTTTCTTCTAAAATTCATGTGGCAAGTTGCTCCTGAATCCATCAACCAATCATTTTACCAAGAAGAAAGTGAAGCATTAAATAAGTCTTCATTTACTCCAATATTAGAGTGTACCACAACATAGTGAGCGAAATCAAGTGCTTTACATTTCTCTTTGTCATTAGTTTGACCTTTGTGTTGGTTTCTTTCCTGCTCAATTCTATCCCAAGGCAACTTGCATGTGGATGCATCATGTGATCCATCTCTTTTGCAATATATGCAATGTAATTTGACTTTTCTCCTTGAGAGTGTCTGCCCCCCCTGCGTGTGAAATTTCTTCTTCCTCTTCCACTTAACCGACCTCTTCCTCTGGAATAATCTTGAGCAAGATTCTTCTCTCTATGTGCAAGACACACAACCTCTTCAGAAGACTGAGGAGCTGTCTTCTTCCCAAAATATTTCTCTCTTTCAACATTTTTTTTTCACAAGGGAGTCAAAGTAATATGTTTGAGGCTTCTGTTTGCTTACAATGACTCGAGATAATTTGAGTAAGTGGGATAAAGTGCCTTGAGAAAAGCTATCATAGGAATGTCTAGTTCAACATTAGTGACTTTGGTATCATGCATAATAGATTTTACTTCTGATGCAAGAGCAAGAAGATCATGATTTTGTAATTCAAGGTTGAACAATTTAATCATGAGTTGAACAAATTCATGTGTAGAGTGTGATTCCTATAGTTCCTTCAGTTTTTGTAAGGCTTCGAAAGCATTTGAAAATGGTGAAATATGGTGGCTCACCTCTTCATTTATTGATGCTGCAAGAAATGCATAAGCCTTGTTGTTCCTATTTTCCCAAATGGCAAATTCCTTGTCTGAGGTAGGCTATTCTGGTTCTTTGTCTCCATCTACAACACACTCCCCTTTGCACAGCTCATTAAAAATGAGTGTATTTAATTTTCTTTGACCATTTTGGATAGTTCTCTTTCCTAGAGAGAACTACTCCAACAATAGATATTAGTGAATGCATTCCCAAAAGAAATATCTGCTTTTGATTTCCAAAAAAAACACAAACTTTTTGGATATCTTCTGTTTAGGTGGAAAAGAATTCACTATATTAATACTTTTAATGTAACATATATTCCTCCACTCACAAATATATTATATGATGGTTTTAACATATCAACCATATAATATATATCTGAAAAAAAATACCATCCAAAATTATCATTCTATTATTGATACCATTCAAACGAAATTTAATACTACCACCATTTTGATAGGATTTGAATGCACTTCACACCATATACATTCACCATACCTCGAACTTTTGTTTATGGAACTGTAGCAGTGAATTTGCAACTAGTTTGAAAAATATGCAATAGTCTTTGACGATGTGACAATGGAAGCTATGGGAGTGGAGAAGCAGTATGTAACATTTTCCACTAGTCTCCAAATATTGATATAATGGAGGGTCATTTTGTCTTCTACCATACTCAAAGAGTACTCAGTCCAACACCATGTTCCAGGGATAAATAGACTCAAATGCAGTTGCCGTCATAGTGTTGGCCATAACACCACGCTTCTAGCCACGCCAACCTTCCAGCACATAGTCGCAACACTTTTTGGCATCACATGACCATTCCATGCAGCAACTGGTTCAAGTCTTCACCGTACGCAAAGCAATGCCTTAATGCAGCAAATCGACCCTTCAACACTCCCATTGCATTTAGACTAGTGAATTCAATAATGCACATAATATTGCAGGGATAAGACCGAGAAATCACTAGCACAGGTGTACAGGATGCAAAGAAGGTGACAGTGCTACAAAAATAGGCAGAACATGAGGAAGTTACAAAGGGAGTAAAGCTAAAATTAGAATTGGCTCTGATACCATGTCATGCCAGGAGGTAAATCTTCAAATGAGATTATATTATTCATTTAGCTTGTTCATTATTATATGCATGAGGGAGTGGCTGTTGAGTTTCATCTCTCAATGACTCTCGATGACTCTCCATTTTCTTTATTATTTATTTACTCTATTTACATTTTTTCACCCATTCCTTATGATTAGGTGTCAATATTACATGCATAAACAACAAAACAAGAATAACAAACTTGGATTCTAGAATGAATTAACCCTTGATAGTATAAATTTTCATTTAAATAGATAGTTGTGTCGTGATGAACTATATTAGATATAACTCATAATGTGAACCTCCTCATAGATGCCCTAATTAGTGAGCTTGGGTTGGTAGGAGAAGATGTGGATTTCAGCTCAAATGTTAGCTTGAAGGGAAAGTTAAAGGATCAAGTAGAACCAAAGAAAGAATCTATGACTCATTAAAAAGAGAAGTCAAGTCCGAGCATTGTGAACCATCCACCTTTCTCTTTAAGATGGAAGTGAAGGAAAATATTGAACCATATCAAGGCAGCATAGATGATTTGAAATTAAATAATGGTTGCAGTAGTGAGATGTGATATTCAAAGTTTTATTTTCAATAATAGTGGAACCACTTCCACTCCATACCATAGTGGCACCATTGTACATGTGGCGTAAGTAGTTTCTCCTAAATACTATAGAGACAAAAATGCACACCGTACCACTGACTAGAATCTTGAACTTTGCAAGGAAAACACTGTTGCGATGAACGCCTCTTAGTTTTCATTTTTGGCATACTTGGGCACAATGGTGCCGGATAAAGGATAATCTTCACCGACCCTGAAGTCGATCCATAATATGAAAAAGCAGAGGATGGTCATTACGACTTTAGTTCTTCTATCGAGTGAAATACCTAATGCTATGGAGACAACAAAGTAATACCGGGAGTAATATTCTCGGGGTCGAGCTAATAAATGCTATAAAATTACTCCCAACCACCTCATTTAACTATTGACAACAGCCAATCTCACAAAGTATGCAAGAAGATGTTGTCTATCAGTTGGAGGAATGAGAAGTCAATATTCAGCAGGCCCAAGGATTTATTGGAAGGATTCCTTTGATTACTAAGAATGTTATCCAAAATCTTAGTACTATCTTGAAATCTCAAGTGTTTGTCCTTTCCTACTAGCTTAACTTCTAGAATAATTGCCTCAACCTATTTTTCTCCTCTTGTCTTTTCCAATTGAGTTCTCAACTCAATGATTTCCTTATTAAGCCCATTTCTTTTTATTTAAATACGTGAAGAATCTCCCCATATCATTTGTTTTATTTTTCAAGATCAAATTTGAGAGAGATGACTTCTGCTTCAAGTCTTTCACGATAACTTGTTCTTTCTTTAAGATTCTCATTTGTTGCATCCTCTTCATTCACTTTATTTCTTAGTGAGGTTACTTCATCCTGTAGTCTTTGACATTGATCTTCCTTTTCCTTGTACTGCTTCCTCATTTCTTCTTCAATTTAATTTCCTTTTTCCAACTGATTCTTTAACTTGGAAATATCTTCTTTGTAGGTACAATCCCTTTCATCGAATAATTGAAGTGACTTTCGATGATCTCTATTCTCATTTGCGATCCTTTCAATTTCATATTCTAGGGCTATCATGCACCCACCTACAAAAGGCTACAACCTCCTCTTGTTCTCCAACACCCATTGAAAGGGAGATTCAACCCCCTGATCTCGCTTACCGACACCCAGCGGAAGGGGGATCCAACCCCTTTTTTAGATTTACCAGCTACCACTAGAAGGAACCTTTGACTCCCCTACTGAAGGTTCCAACCATCAACATCTTTGTGGACCATGTTTCATAATATTTCATACTGGATCCACCTAACTCAACTGCATCAAACTTGTATGGCACTTTTCATCATAATTTCGTACTAGAACCGCTACCATCATTTAATCCCAATACCAAATAACAATGTTGAAACCAATCACTATATCAAATCACTTAATCACTGAACCAACTGAATAATCAAAGAAATCACATAAGCTTAATCAATCAATACAACTAGATAAAACTAAACAAATATGGATCGTACCAATGCACAACTACTGATCAATATACCAAGCTAAACATTGTTACCCATCACAGAAGCCAACTGCTGCTACTACAAACCCTAATAAACCATATGTCACAATATATATGCTACTCTTCTGCACCATAACTGTGTATGTACGCGCTTCTCCTTAAGAGGACCTACGTACAGATCTCAAAATACTGAACAACTGAGTCCAAATCACTATCACACTAACTCAACCACTGACTCACATACTAATCCCACCACACATCACCAAACCAGATATAGGTCATCACACAATAACATCATCTCTAGTCAACATATCATTCCATAAACAATTCAACCCAACGAGAACTATCAAACACATATTATCATGAGAGAGACTTCATTGAGAGACATTAACAAAGATGAAAGAACTGATAAGACATCATTAACAACTCATACTACAAAACCCTAGTAGATGTGCATGACTCTTGTAAAGCACTTTTGCGTATGTACACACTTTGACACCTACGTACAAATCTATCCATGCTACATAATATATACATGACTAGTCAGAACGAGATCCACATATGTACGTGATTTCTTAATTGAAAATGAGCGTACAAATCTGTAATCATTAAGTCATACCTTTGTTGCACAACACAACGTCTGTCAAACCCAAATATTGACATGAAAACTATCACAAACACATCACAAATCTTTCAAACCATAAACATATTATTCAATATATTGTCATTTAAGATCTATTAGATCTGATCAATCTCCATGCTCCATGGGACACACCTATTTAAGATCAAGTCATTTATAAATAATCTATCATATGCACACTTAACACTTTGATCTCCATCTCCTTATATAGTATGAGCCTTAGTGAATACCTTAGGCCAATCCCTTAGAAATTGTCGATGGTATTTTTTGATGGAATCAAATACCCATTGTTGTGCTCATTACTATGGGTCAATACCATGGTAAAGACCCCTAGTATTGTCAATACCATAGTGCAAAAAATGTACATGTCTTCTTTTCATCATACTTACGTATGTATGCAGGTTTTCTTCACAGGATCCATGTATACTTTCCTAAACTTCATTTTTGTTATCCCTCGGTCTCTAAACTAATATTCCTTTGTCCATTCTCTCTGTCATACTATGTGACTATCATATTTACATCTTTATCAAGTAGATTTCCATCAAGGACAACACATTAGCCATACTGCCAACATGCATGGGGAATAAGCCACCATAATAATATGGGATAAACTGAAATCTTTGAGACTAATATGACAATGGGACAATGTACGTCCCATCTCTTAATTCGATTTTTAACTCTAAAAGTAATCTCCAAAATTTGAGTTAAGAGAGATATTGTCATGGTATTAGTTTATGAGATAGATTCTCATCATCCAAAATAAAAAATCCTCATTTCAAGATGGCACCCTTGTTTGCTAGAGTTTCTGCCACTGAGTTTATATTTCTTCTAATATGAAAGAATTCCAAACTTTGAAATTTAGCAATTTAGAGGTTGACATTGGACAAAATTGGGATTTGAATATGCTCAGACCTCTCTTTAATTTTGACCGCTTGCTATATTACAATCATGGAGTCACTAAAGACCAATAAATGTGATTTTTTTCTTGCAATTGTGAAATCTAACGCTTGCCACAACACAAAGAGTTTGGCCTGGTTATTAGTTGAAGTCCCTAATCCCTAAGCATACTATATCTCTCTTCCTTTTTCAGGGCAAAAAATAACGCCTGTCACTCGTGCCTCCCCATATAATCCTCTCCTTAATTATTCAACAATTATTTAATAATTATTTATGACTTTTTTTTCTCGTTCTTACCCACCCTCATTTCTAATTTATTATTTTATTATTATTCATTCTTCCAATTTATTTCAATGTTAAACTTTGAAATGTATTTAAAATTAAATTATTTATACATTAGGGAAATTTTGAGGTTTGAAATGAGCATCTTAATTAAAAGAATAAAATACTAGTTAAAATAAAAAAAACAAGGCTTATGAATTTTTAAAGTAAAAGAAAGAAAATACTTTTTTTTATATTATATTTTAGACTTATATCCTTTTAGGTTCACTCAAACTTCAAGATTAGACGCCTATTGGATGTCGAATTAAATTCCACATCCGCCACATATTTTTTCTTAAAATTTGAGTAAACCTATAAGGGGATAAGTTGAAAACACAATTCTAAAGAAAAAAGGTAGTTTTCTTCTTTTGCCTCCAAAATATGTTCCCTTAGGGATGACATCAACATCTTAAATTCTATCGGTTCTTCTAAAGTTAATTTTGTTAGTACATTGTTTGTTTTGAGGTTCATTGTTTACCTCAAGATTCCCCTAATGGACTAAACCTTCAAAAGCCCCTCTTAATTAATTTTCCTCTAATCACTGAATAACCATAATCCTCTTTAAATTGAATTAAATTGCTCTCTCTTCAACATGAATTTTCAAGCTTAAGATCCCTGGATTAGATAGGTGAAGTGTTTACTCGAAAGATCAAACATCACAGTTTCTCCACATAATTTTTATAAAAATATTGTTTGCAACATGAATTTGAACCATGAAAATCTACATTCTAAGAATTGTTGTTCCACATCTATTACTTGTACATTACTTTTTATTAAAATTTTAGTGAAAATTGTGACATCTTCTCGTTCTATCCCGAGTTTCCTCATAAGTGTATCCAATTAATATCCCCTAAATTCCTTTTGAATAATGATTTTTGGTGAATATGGATCAACCCAAGTTCCTTCTGAATATTGATTTTTGGTGAATATGGATCCACCCTCATAAAAATGTTCTTAATAATTTAGCATGCTCTCCTCCATCTTTGGACGCTTAAAGACATGAATATTGCTCTCCTCCATATTTGGAAGCTTAAAGACATGAATATTGCTTTCACTAACTTGCAACTTCTCTAAATATGGTCATTTAAACTCTTCTCTTTTATACTTTTGTGTCTATCAAGCAATTTTGTTTAGTGAAATTTATTGAAATTAATTTAATTTAGCTTAGGTAATAATGTGTTCAAAGTTTACCGGTGAGAAGGGTAAGGCCAAAGCAAGAAAAAGCAAAATAAATAAACTGCTACCCAAAGAGTTGGAAAATAATAAGAAAAACTCCAAAGACAATGAAAATATAAAACTTTATCCCTACCAATTACGTCTATAACAAAGTATCAAAAAGTATCAAAGAAACACGTGATAGGTACAAGGGCATGAAAACTAGAAACATGTGAATGATATAAGGGCATTATAACTGTTAGATATATAGTATTTTTTCTAACACATGAGCATCGAAGCTAACCATGAAGTCTCTTCTTACGAATGTAAAAGAGCTTGGTACATTTGGGAAATTGGCCGTCGATACATGTTGGTTGGGAGACTTTTGGTTAATTGGCCTTTAATAAATGGTTAGTTAAGGTCGAACATTTCTTTTTGGAGCAAGAGGGATGAGCCTCTTGGATCAGGTAAATCTTTGAAAAAAATTAAGAAATCGTCAATTAACCTCTGTGCGTGAAAGGCAACCGCATATCATATGGGTCCTCAGGTTTGAGGTTTGGGTTCTCCCTATGTGAAGAACGTCCGCATATAAAATAATCTCAGTGTTAGGCTGTAAGGAGAAGGTACCGTTAAGGTGCGAGATAATGCTTCCCCAGCAGTTGAATGAACCCTAAGACTCTGTAAAAACCCGTAGTTTTTGAAAGTGTTACACCAATACATAAGCTTCACGGGATTTAAACAATGGCCATAATAATACTCTGTGGAAGTTTGAAATTCCAAATAATAAACCTAGAACAGTCAACCTCAAAAACTCTGTAAAACCCACTATCTGTGGGGTTGAAGGCCGTGAAATAATCAAAATTTTATTTAATTTCAAACAAAAGTGTAAAATATTTCGCATGAGAAGGAATGGAATGGAAAATTCGGACGCTCAAAAGCCTAAATGCGCAGAAATCCAAGTAAATATCTGAATTATATTGGTGTTGCAGACGACTAGATTACATTATCGCTCTAACTATTAAAAAAATTTCACATTTGTTCCTGTCACTTGAGATTTACCGACTATTCACTTGGCGCAGATCTGGATGTAGATTATTGGTAGTGTCCAAGCTGGACTGCTTTCTTTTCATCATTCTCGCCGGAGATTTCTTCGAGTGATTTGCATGTAGATTATTGGTAGTGTCCAACCTGGACTGCTTGCTTTTCATCATTCTCGCCGGAGATTTCTTTGAGTGATTTGCCCATTGATTCAGGGATCAGGAATGTGAAAAGGAACCCTAGAGCGCTTGTTACTGTTAAGAGTAACAGAGAAACTATGGCTTTAATACCCGTTAGGTCACCTGCGTAGAGAAAAACGATGGTTCCGATTACGGCTCCTGCTTTGCCTGCCGCTCCGGAGATGCCGTGGCATGTAGAACGAAGCCTTGCCGGGAAGATTTCTGCCGGCATAATGAATGTGGTAACATTTGGACCGAAGTTTGAAAAGAAAAAGATGAATGAATAAAGTACGATCTTCAAGCCGATGAGATGTTTTTGCGAGTTGTTGTATGAAATAGCGAATGCGATGGTGAAGAGTGTCATGAAGAAGAATCCCATCAGCTGAATACGTTTTCTACCCATCTGATCAACGAAGGCAATTGTGAAGAAGTAGCCCGGAACGGTTGAACACGCAGCAACAATCAACTGGCATCTCGCTATTTGATAGACTTCTTCAATGGCGTTCATTGACGTGGGGTCCTGAAGCCATCGCAATTTCGTGAACTTGTCCTTCTGGTAAATATTTTGGCTGTAAAACACGATGTCGACCAGAAACCATGTGCTTGCAGTGCCCAGTAGGTGTAAGCCGTGTCGCCTTGCGAACTCTCTGGAAAATAAACTGAACCGCGGCTTGGTCATTGCAATCTCTTCGGCCCTCCCTTGGTCTACTTCGATTTTTATGTTAAGAACACTAGACATGTCGGCCGCAGCTTGATTTGCGTCTCTTCTTATGAGCGCCCTGTAGCGAGTCGTTTCAGGCATTCTCATTCGCCAGTAGTATGTAAACGCAGCGGGAATGGCCCCGAACGTAAGAATGATCCGCCACACATGATCGGCTTGAGGGGCTGTTGAACCTGCACGATTGTCACTGTATGCGGGGCGGTGGTATTTGCTATTGAATACTGCAGAGACGAAAATGGCCACCGCGCCGCCGGCTAGAATCCCGAACGCTTGAAGGGTAAACACTGCTGCGATGAACGCCCCTCGGTTTTTCTTGTTTGCATACTCCGACATAATAGTAGCGGATAAAGTATAATCTCCGATCTCCGCCGACACCGAAGCCGAGCCAAAATCTGAAGAAGCAGAGCGTAGTTATTACGGCTTTGGGTGTTCGATCGAAAGAAAGACCTGATCCTATGGAGGCAAAGACCATGAGCAGAAGCGTTATTCCAAAGACTTTCTTTCGTCCCATTTTGTCGCCCATCCAACCAAAGAACAGCCCCCCGCAAAGTGCTCCACATAAAGCCACTCCCATCACAGCAACCGCGATATGTTTAGGTAAGGTACCGGGGTTCTTACTCTGCGGTGTTGAAAATTGTAATTCCAACTGCGCGTGAGTGTTTCAGCGTGCAGCGATCCTAGCAACCCCAGCGATTCAGCCCAGCGACTTCAGCGATGAGCAGTCAGCGACACAGGCAGTTTAGCGATTGAGCGATGACCGAATTGCTGATATCGCATTGGCGAAATGGAAGTGGAGTCTTTATTATTAGCGATGAGCAATCGCCGATAACCCGGACCCGACGATGGTATTAATCCATTTTAATAAATTATCGGGTCCATAATATTTTCGCTATCGGGAAAACCAAGTGAGCAGCCTTTTTCCATGCAATAAGTCCCGACCCGATATTGTGGACCCGACTGTTGTTCAACATTTTACTTGATATTATTTTGGGTCCGCAAGTGGCTCATTATATATATTTTTTATGCATATATTATAATATATATATCGGGGTTATCGGGCCATGTGGTGATCGGGATTTCGCAATCGGGGGAAACCATGGGTGCACATATGTGTGCCATGCGATAAAGCTTGGACCCGATAGAGTTCCAAAAGCATATTGTATAATGTTGATGTGAAGGCCTGGAAAATGATTTTGACGTGAAGTAAAAGGTTTCCTACCACCGTTTATCTCAGTAAATAGTAAATGCTATTTACTGTGGTTGGTAAGTTTTTGGTGAAGTTTTAATTTTGTTCCAGCATGAGTATGGGCATGGATAAAAGCCAATAAGACCATTAATTTTTACTGTCTTCTTTTACGGCAGTATGGAGATGCCAGTACTTTTCCCCAGCTATCATGCATATATGTAATGGTCTTGTGTTGACAATGAATGTAATGGAGAAATATACACAGCAGTGTGAAGCAAAGAGAGAAGAGAACACACAGGAGTGTGCATGAATATTTTGTGGGTTGAAATGTTTAATGAGAAAATGGTAAAACGCAGCAGCGTAAAAACCTTTTCTTGGGTAATGTAAGAAATGAAAAGTATGCACAGCAGTGCAGGAGAAGAAGGAGGAGAAGTGAATGCAGAAAACTAGGGGCAGTTTTGTGTAAAACCATGAATTGTTTCACACAGCAGTGAAAAGGTAAATGTGTAAATCCCTGTAATTTTTGTTTTTCACACAGCAGTGAATGTAAGTGAAATATTTACACACAGTGGTGTAAAATTTCAAAGGAGACAGAGTAATTTCTTTTGTAATGTTTTGGTGAATCCCTCTGAGTGAAAGAGGATGAATATGTCTCAGTAATTTCTCAGGTGAAAACAGAGTTATGGTTGAATGTTGTTTTGGTAAATCCCTCTCAGCAAAGAGGATGAATGTATATCAGTGATTTTATTTTAATGAATAGAGATCTTTTATGGTGGTGAAATACTCTGTTCTCAGCTATTTTTAAAAAGGGTCCTCTGAGCAAAAAGATCCTGGAGTGGAGCAAAGGAAACAGAGCATTGGCTCTGTGGTGTTTGTCTGGTTTTGGTATTTTCCCATTGCAAACATTTAAAAAAAATTACCCAACAGTGGTATCAGAGCTAGTCCAGGCTCTTTGATGGTGACAGAGCAGGCTCATGCTCTTTGAAGTGTCAAAGAAGCTGAAGGAAAGACCCTTGTTGCAGCAGCAGTAAAGCTTCTCTAGCTGTGTGAAGTTTCAGCCAAAGGGATTCAGGTATTTCTCTGTTTTTGAGTTGTTGTTGAAGAAACAGTGTGTGGTTTTAAAAACACAGTCAGGGCTTTTAAAAATATTTAAGAATGGCAAGGTCAAAGAAGAAAGTGTCCAAATCCCCTAAGGTTGTGTCTTCCTCCTCTATTAAAATAGAAGACAATCTATTTGAAAGCATTCTATTTGAGGCTTCAAAGTTTGATGGGGACTTTGATATATGGGAAATAAAAATGAGGACTTTCTTAAAGTCTAAAGGGATTGAAATTTGGGAGTCAGTGATTGATGATAGCAAAATGGATGAAGAATCCAAGGAATACAATGCAAGAGCAGAAAAGACAATCTTGGATGGGCTGCCTGATTCTGTAAAGAAGAGTCTAGGAAAATATTCATCAGCAAAGGATATATGGGACAGACTGCATGAGCTTCATGCAAAGGGAGCACTGACCATGACCATCAGTCAAGAAGAAAATTCTGAACCCATCATAGAAGCTGAAAATGAGAAGGTTGATCTCATCAAGCTTCAAGTGCAAGAAAGGGATGAAGAGCTTTCCAAGCTTAAGAAGGAACTTGATGAAAGCAAAAGGAAGCATCATGAAGAAGTCATATCCATGACAAATCAGTTGAATAAGGCAAAGAAGCAGGAAGATGCCTTGTCAAGTCAACTTGAACAAAGGCACAAGAGAGTGAACAAACTTGTAGAAGAGATTGGACAGTACAAGGTAGAGGTATCCTCCCTTAAGTCTGAGCTACAAGAAGCCAAGAAGCAGGCAGAAGAAGCCAAGAAGCAAGCACAAGAAGCTGAAAGGAAAATGGAGAGCAGTCAAGCAGAAATCTCCAAAATGAAGTCAGATATAATCTCTTTTAAAATAGTAGCAGCTGAAGCTACTCATAGCAAGGAAGAAACTGAGGAACAGCTTGCAAAGAAGAATGCTGAGTGTGAAAGATTAAAAGAGGAGATTGTCCTCCTCAGGAAGAAGGTTGAAGGGATGAACAAGATCATGAAGAGCTCTCAAGCTTTGGATGACATGCTCAGCTATCACAGATCTCCATCTGATAAATCAGGACTTGG
>APFE030321729.1:109674-122158 GCA_000404065.3 Pinus taeda
GGAAGATTTGTTGTCTTTGGAGAATCCCTCTGTCAAGAGGAAGATGCTCTTCAGCATAATCTCTGGTGAATCCCTCTGTTAAGAGGAAGACTCTTTTGTAACAGCAGCGTGTCAAGGAGTTGAGAAAGTGTTTGGGTATGGTTGAATGCCCAGCAGTTGAAATTAAAGGGGAGTGTTGAAAATTGTAATTCCAACTGCGCGTGAGTGTTTCAGCGTGCAACGATCCTAGCAACCCCAGCGATTCAGCCCAGCGACTTCAGCGATGAGCAGTGAGCGACACAGGCAGTTTAGCGATTGAGCGATGACCGAATTGCTGATATCGCATCGGCGAAATGGAAGTGGAGTCTTTATTATTAGCGATGAGCAATCGCCGATAACCCGGACCCGACGATGGTATTAATCCATTTTAATAAATTATCGGGTCCATAATATTTTCGCTATCGGGAAAACCAAGTGAGCAGCCTTTTTCCATGCAATAAGTCCCGACCCGATATTGTGGACCCGACTGTTGTTCAACATTTTACTTGATATTATTTCGGGTCCGCAAGTGGCTCATTATATATATTTTTTATGCATATATTATAATATATATATCGGGGTTATCGGGCCATGTGGTGATCGGGATTTCGCAATCGGGGGAAACCATGGGTGCACATATGTGTGCCATGCGATAAAGCTTGGACCCGATAGAGTTCCAAAAGCATATTGTATAATGTTGATGTGAAGGCCTGGAAAATGATTTTGACGTGAAGTAAAAGGTTTCCTACCACCGTTTATCTCAGTAAATAGTAAATGCTATTTACTGTGGTTGGTAAGTTTTTGGTGAAGTTTTAATTTTGTTCCAGCATGAGTATGGGCATGGATAAAAGCCAATAAGACCATTAATTTTTACTGTCTTCTTTTACGGCAGTATGGAGATGCCAGTACTTTTCCCCAGCTATCATGCATATATGTAATGGTCTTGTGTTGACAATGAATGTAATGGAGAAATATACACAGCAGTGTGAAGCAAAGAGAGAAGAGAACACACAGGAGTGTGCATGAATATTTTGTGGGTTGAAATGTTTAATGAGAAAATGGTAAAACGCAGCAGCGTAAAAACCTTTTCTTGGGTAATGTAAGAAATGAAAAGAATGCACAGCCAGTGCAGGAGAAGAAGGAGGAGAAGTGAATGCAGAAAACTAGGGGCAGTTTTGTGTAAAACCATGAATTGTTTCACACAGCAGTGAAAAGGTAAATGTGTAAATCCCTGTAATTTTTGTTTTTCACACAGCAGTGAATGTAAGTGAAATATTTACACACAGTGGTGTAAAATTTCAAAGGAGACAGAGTAATTTCTTTTGTAATGTTTTGGTGAATCCCTCTGAGTGAAAGAGGATGAATATGTCTCAGTAATTTCTCAGGTGAAAACAGAGTTATGGTTGAATGTTGTTTTTGGTAAATCCCTCTCAGCAAAGAGGATGAATGTATATCAGTCATTTTATTTTAATGAATAGAGATCTTTTATGGTGGTGAAATATGGTGGTGAAATACTCTGTTCAGTAAATTTTTATAAAGTTTCCCTGTGCACAAAAGATCCTGGAGTAGAGATAAAACAGAGCATTGACTCTGTGTTCAGTTAATGTTTGGTTTTGGTATTTTCCCATTGCAACAAAAATACCCAACATGCGGGTCGAAGTAATAAATCCTTCCGAGGAGACTCGTGATGGTGGAGATGCAGAACAGGTCATAAGCATCCGTGAAGACGCCCATCCCTGCAATAACGATGGCAGTAAAGTGGTACCATTGCAATTTTGCCCGGTCCAGGGCAGTTAATACTTCCAATTGATTTCTTGGCATGGTGTCAACCTTGTTTCCAAGCTTTCTTCTGAAACCTTTTTGCCTCCTGTATAGCACAAACCTCAATTTAAGAAAACAGCTTGTGGCTTCAACCAAAGACAGAAATTCAACAACTGCGAAGAAAGAAGCTTCAAATTCATGCTGCGAAATTCTTCAAAGCAGGAAACTAAATCCTATAAATGAGAAGGCAAGGAAAAGGGGGAAAAGGGTCAACTCAAAATCCATGGCTACAAAGTCTCCTGAAAGTGTTGAGAAAATCAATCAGGGAAATCGGCATATCCCAAATACAAAAGATCCAAGAGCATTAATTGCAAAGTTGGTCATGGGACGTAACTCCAGCCACATATCCGAAGTATATTCCGCTATGCCATTCCCAGTCGATACAACGAAGCAATAAACGTTGTTGTCCATGTTCGTTCATCTCAATATCATTGTCCAAAAGTCAATGCAGAATTAATAATGGAAATTCTATTGTTTATAAAATAATGAAAGAGAAACTATATCTAAATTATTATATCAAACATTAAATCATGTAATTTTCTTTAATAGTTCAATCATTATTATATAATATTATGAAATATATATAATATCATTTTTAGTTTTATGTTTATAAGGTTAGAATAAATGGAAATGAGTATACTGTTAAGTTACAGTGTGATGTGAAAAGTCAGTCGTGATGATAGTGAACAAAATACTATCCCAAAATAATTCTCAAACGAAAAATAAAATCCGTCCGACACAAACAACAACCTCATAAACAAAAAAAGCTGTGTATATAATTTTTATTTTATATTACTTCAATATTGTAATTATAAATTCCCGATATCTTGACACATTTAAAATAAATCAACTTACAGCCATACGAAAAACCTTATTATGATTTCGTGCTTTCTTCTATTTGCAGTTAATAATCTCACGCTGTGAGAATGTTAGTAAATATATTATGATTAAACATCTACCCAACCAAATAAAAACAAATGTTATCCAGATATTCACCTCTGGCATAATCACCCAAAACATTTTTTTATATTAGTTATATTGAGATTATATATATATATGTTATTTACTACATTGAAATGCAAAATCCTGTAGGTAAAAGGATTTAATATTCCGTTATAAGTAATTGTATAAAACCTTTCCCATCAAATAGATTGCAGATTGTATGAAGATAGGAAGAACTTCCCATTATTAATTGTTTTTAAGATTATATTCGAAATTATTTGAATAATTAAAGAGTATTATTTAAATTACATATTTCTTAAATAATTATTATTAAAGTCATTTAATTTTAATTATTTTTTTGAGATAGTGAGAAAGTTTATTACGTCGTAACGTGTTTCTCTTCAGAAAAACTTCCCCAATTGCCACTCTACACTATCTGATCGCATGT
Organism: Pinus taeda; assembly: GCA_000404065.3. NCBI lineage: Eukaryota > Viridiplantae > Streptophyta > Pinopsida > Pinales > Pinaceae > Pinus > Pinus taeda. The sequence goes on from APFE030321729.1 coordinate 112,904, forward strand.
TAGATGATTGAGAGTTTTCTCATCGTAGATCTCATTGCTTCAACTATTAACCGATTCTTGATTTAAGTTGGTTAACTGAACTACATATAATATTGGAAAGGCTTCACTGAATCTTCCCCAAATTTCTAATAATGAAAGCGAACCCAAGATTGAACTGTACAAGTCGTGCCTCTAAATTTCTTTAGTCATGGTTGTGTCAGAGAAAAAACAACAACATCGGTAATTGGATTCCATGCCTCTTCATTTGGCCCTGAGTTGCGCCTCCACCATCGTAGCCAAGACATCTACTTTCCTATTGAAATGATAATTTCAAACTACAGGTCAAAACGACCAGTTTTCCCCGCACCACCTTTTACCGAATGCTAGTATTTCTCCGGAGGCAGCAATCACAATCACCAACTGACACGTGGGTTGAGCAGTTTCCCAAAACAGCCTTTCCCCGGGGCATAAAGATCAACCGAAAGTTCGTGCGATATTAACTCGCAGTCATCAGATTGAATCAGAGTTCGATGTACAGGCCTAAACCATTGATCCATGCACCATTGATCCATGTACTTGACGTGAAGTAAAAGGTTCATTGAGAGACATCGTTTATGAGAGAAGAAATTAATGAATATTTACTACGGTTGGTAAATATAGGTAAAATTTTTAATTTTATTGTTTTTTATGGGAGTATGATACAAGTAAAAATTATTGTTATGTTTTGTTGTTCGTGGAAAATGAAATAAAAAATACACAGCAATGTGAATATAAGTTTTGTTCTTGGATAAAACAAAATGAGCGGGTGAGTAAGGTGTGAAAAATTACACACCAGTGTTAATTTTTCAAGCAGAGACATGTTAATTTTTTTTGTAATGGAATATGCAGCATCGTAAATGAAGATTTTTACACACCGCAGTGTAAATTTCCAAAGAGAGACAGAGTGAAATTATTTTTGAAACTACATCTGAAGCAGTGTCTGGTTGTAATCCCTTTGTTAGAGGAAGTTTTTTTTTTTGTAACAACAATATTATTAATGAATATAAGTTCTTTGTGCATATGTGAAACTCTGTTCTCCAAGAAACATTTTTAGTTCCTTTGTGTTAAAAACAGAGCATTATACTCTGTTCATTTTGTTATGGAATTATCAGAAATTCCCAACATGGTATCAGAGCTTGTCCATGCTCTTTGAAGGTGTCAAAGAAGCTGAAGGAAGGATTTCTTGTTGCAGCAGCTTCTCGAGCAGAGTGAAAACTCAGTCAAGAAAGAATCCAAGGTATTTCTCAAGTTAGTTTTTGTGTTACTGTTGAGGACAGTCAGTTATTTTAAATGCACAGTCAAGTATTTTGAAGCATAGTTAAGAGTGCAAGAATGGCTGGAGCCAGCACTAGCATGGGTATCTCTAATACTCAACTCCCACAATTTAATGGAAAAAACTATGACTATTGGGCAATAACTATGAGAGCTTTGCTCGCTTTCCAAGACTTATGGGAATTTGTTGAGGATGGTTTTGAAGAACCAGCGGATGAAGATGAGTTTAATAATTTGACTGAGGCAGACAAAGAATTGTTAAAGAGCAATAAGAAGAAGGATTCTAAAGCCCTCTACTTTTTGTATCAAGCAGTGCATGAGAGTGTGTTTCCAAGGATAGCAGCAGCCAAGACATCCAAAGAAGCATGGCAAACACTCAAGATAGCCTATCAAGGCATGGAGAAACTGAAGACAACAAAACTACAGTTGCTGAGGAGAGATTTTGAGACTATCTGCATGAAGGAGTCAGATAATATTGACTCATTCTTCACCAATGTGATTGGTTTGGTCACACAGATAAGGTCTCATGGAGAGATTCTTGAAGAAAGGAGGATTGTGGAGAAACTATTGAGGATCCTACCCTCAAGGTTCGATGTAATTGTCACCACCATAGAAGAGACAAAGGATCTCACAAACTTCTCAATTGATGAACTACATGCATCACTGATAACACATGAGGAGAGATTGAGTAGAAATGAAAACTCATCTCTAGAGCATGCCTTTAAGACCCAGATGTCCTTCGGAAGAGGAATAGGTCAAGGCAGAGGAAACAAGAGAGGAAGAGGCAGAAGCCAAAATAGAGATGGAAGAAACATTCCAGGAAATGCTCAAGGAAGAGGCAGCAATCCAAATCAGAACCAAGGCCAAGGTAGCAGCCAACAAAGTGGACAACATCATGCTCAAGGACAAAGGTATGATAAATCCAATGTCCAATGTCATTATTGTAAAAAATATTGGCATTATGCAAATTAATGTAGGAAGAAGCAACATGATATGAATAATAGAACTAGTGCAAATTTCACTAGAGAAAATATCAGCCAAGATAATTTGTTTTTAGCCTATAATATGGCTGAAGCAAAGAGTGAAGATGTATGGTTTCTAAAATCCGGTTGCAGTAACCATATGATAGGAAACATAGCCCTGTTTTCTATGTTAGATCAGAATGTGAAGTCACAAGTCACACTAGGGACTCATAGTAAAGTTTATGTTATGGGAAAAGGAGAAGTACATGTCTTAACAAGGAAAGGTGAAAAGAAAACCATAACAGATGTTTATTATGTTCCTGGAATGAAATGTAATGTAATGACCTAGATAACTAAGTGAATAAATTAATTGTTTTACCATTTTGAGGAAAAGGTGAAACAAAGACTATTACCTTTTACATATAAATATATATAGTGAAAATATTATCTCTCCAAATTGAAATCTGAAGTGAGTAAAATGTCTATAATAACTTGGATTAAAAAGTTATTTCATTTTTTTTCTGGACAGCTAAACTGATTTTCTTTTAACTGGATATACATGTATATACATCTATCAAGAAACAGTTATGAGGGAGGAAACCCTAACTGTTTCCCCATTCCCCATATGTAGATGGAGGAAAAGACCCTGGGGCTGTTTTTTGGAGAAACAGGCAGGGGAAAAGAAAGAAAAGATAACATAAAGGAAATGAAGTGCTAAGTCTGGTGAAGACCAGATAGCACCTGCACAGAAAGTGCAAAGTATTGCTGAGGCAGGGGCCTAACAGAGAGCTTGGGGGGAGATTAGTCTGTATGGACTAGTCTCAAGGTTGGGTGGAAAACAAGCAACAAGAGACAATCATCTTCAGGTTGAAGAAGGTCTGGAAGTCACAGTGCCCGTACAGGTATGTACTGTCACCACTATGTAATTAGTGACTTCTCATATTTCTCCAGTATTAGTTAACAGTATGTAGACATTAATTTAACTAACAGCTGTATGAGTCTCTTACATATTCTGCATTCTTTGTGTATTGAATAAAGAATGTGAGTAACAGTTGAATAATTCAGATTTAAGTTAAATTCGAACAGAATGATACTTGCAGAAATCTGGAATACATTAAATGCCATAATGAATTATTTCTGAGATATTTAATCACTGGTAAAAGAATCCGAAACTGTGTATATATATATATATATAAAAAGAAAGACAGAGTATTATATAACCTCGAAGAGGAGCGGTAACAATTAATAACATCTCAGATAAGCTGCAAGTAAATATCGGAACTGAATATCAAACATTTCCAATGCTAGGAGCTAATCCGCTTTCAAACACAGCTCTTATTAGAGGTATTGCAAATGTAAAGGTAACCCTCGACCGAACAGAGCAGTGTTATAATTAAACAAAACATTTAAAAAAAAAACCATGATATTTTTCCATTCGCACATGCACTCGGAGTTTGGTCCACCTTTGCTGTATGATGGAAGAGATCACTATTATGTATACGCGGAACGCATCTGAGATCTCAACTCAGAGGAATATGAATTCCCTCGAGTATTTCGGGTTAAATCGAATATCAAGAAAACCCGCGGGTATGAAACCCTACCCCTGTGAGACCAGGATCTCTCAAGCGGGATCAGTGGCGTAATGTCGCCCAAAGTTCACAAATGAACTATAATCCAAGACGTTCGATTTAAAACATAAAAGTATGAAGTTAAGCATTTATACATGGCGGAAATATCCGTAAAGAATAACGCATAAGAACCTGGCAGAACATCTGTAAAGACAAGCAGTACATGGCTAGGTAGCCTTAAGCCGAGCAGTAAAAAGCTCCAATAACTACAAGCACAATTTTTTTAAAAGAAAAACTAAGATTGGTCAACCTCATATGCCAAATCAAGATGCATTCCGTAAGATACACGAGAATATCTGAACGACCATTAAATATTCACATTAAGCAAACTATTTGGACAGGCCGAAACCCTGAATCCATTCTTAAAATTCTGGAAGGACGAAAGTATGTAAAACAGTCCTTAAAACTTCTGGAGGTCCGTGACCCAAAATAGTATAATATATATTAACCAGTTTGTAAACAGGAAGAACCCGTTTTCGGGTCGCCAAACTACAGGCAAGCAGAATAAGATCGAAACCCCCTTAATGGGAAAATTGCTAAACAATAAGGAAAGAAACAAAACCCTGGAATGGGTAGTAATGGCGAGGAGTCACAGTATCTTCTGTAAATGGCATTATGGCCAGAACTTTAAAACAGACTCACATCTTTGTAGAATATGAAACCACCTGACAAAGAGAAGAAGGACATTAAACCGACGCCATAGTTTTAAACCTTAAATTAATCTATGGGCGTAGCTCTTACCTGGTAGAAGTCGCCATTGGTACCCAGCTGTGGTATTTCAAGGTGGAACGGAGTCATGAACCTGTTCACCAATCACGCGCGGTTAGATGGGTTGCAGACCACATCATCTATCAATGAATTATAGGAAACATACGCAATTACAGGAAAGCAGAATCGAATAGATGATGAAACCTTCAGGAAGATAAAAGTGATGAACAATTCAACAGTTTTCATAGCAAACCAGAGCGCAAGCAAAGTCACCTGAGCGGCTGGCAAGATAGGAGAAGACGCGCGCACCAGAACCTCTCGGCACAATTTTTCCGCAGAATGGACTTCAGAAACCCTTATGCGGGGTTTGTAAGGCGAGATAGCCAAGGTGATCTCGGACGATGGCGGGATGGACTCTATGCCGTCGATCTCTGTCCTCATCCCAAGGAGCCGAACAGCTGTCCTCACCATCAAGCCGCTGCTTCCTCGCGATCTGCGATCAGGCTCAATGAATCGGCAGCGTTCAGGCGGGACACTTGTCCTCAAGTCAAGCCAGGATTGTTTTATAGTCAAGATCGCCGGGTACTGATAAATCAAAGGGGATCGTTTCCATATACGTTGGTTGGTAATTATTAAATGCGATATAACGTTGCCAGACGCCAAATACCGTAGCTATGTGTGGGCAGTATCACCATAGCATTAAACATTGGTATATACCCTCAGATCGATAAATAAATATCAAAAAACAAAATTTTATTTGTACTGTGGTAACATTAATATTTTCACTAATATGATGTGGGTTTATGACATATGGTATCAGAGCCCAGTTACAAAACTGAGGCCTCTGGGCAAAATATAATTAATATTATTTTATTTTGTTGTTCTCTTATTAGTATTTTCATGTTGATAGTATAGGATCAAAAAAAAAATATTTCAAGAAATTACAGGATGAGAAGGGCTGACAGTACAACTCATAGACCTGGAGCAGGGCTAGGAGTACCTGGATTCGAACATAATCCGGAACTATGGGTTCAGCTTGGGGAGGAGACCAGAACTACAAACCAAGCCATTCTAGAAACCGTACAGGAACTTAAAAATGAAATGGCAAGGTTGCGAGAAGACAATGCCAGACTGGCAATGGAACAGGAAAGGATACTGAGAAGTCTATCTGAACGACAGAATCAAGTACCAGTTCATCCTAGCATGGAGCAGCAGAAATTGTCGGAGGAACAAAATCACCCTGTGCCCTCTGAAGGTTCAGAGGAGCAGGAAGAACGTTCTGACAATATGAATGAGCAGCAATCTTCGAAGAAACAAAGGGTGGAATTGCAAGGGGAGTTTCGGAAAATCAAACCCCCGCATTTTGATGGAGAACAGGAGGAAGCCGCTGAGGCATGGTTGATTAATATGAACAAATACTTTCAACTCTATGAATATAATCACAATCTTAAAGCCAGATTGGCTATTTTTTAGCTGCAGGGAAAGGCCACCTTGTGGTGGGAGGAAGTGAAGATAGTCAAAGGGGTCACTGAACAGACCATCACCTGGGACAATTTCCAAAAGTAATTTAAGGAGAGATATCTAACAGAACGGTTCTATGATGAGAAGGCAAGGGAGTTCCATGATTTACGTTTGGGGCAGCAGACTATGGATGAGTTCATCACCCGCTTCACTTCTCTGCTCCGTTACGTCCCCTATATACGAGAAGAAAAGGCAAAGGTGCAGAGATTTGTAAGCAGCTTACCACCTTACATGCGAGAAAGGATTGAATTTGACAATCCCAAGTTAATGGATGAAGTTATTCGAAAGGCCAGAATTTGTTATCAACAAGGTAGACAAAAAGGAGAAGCAGTCGGCAAGAAATGGAATGAAAGGAAGGGTTTTAAGTCAATTGGAAACAGTAAAGGAAGTCGCAGCAGTGGAAGTAGATGGAGTGGCAAAGGTTTGAGTAGCAGAACTCCAGATAGAACCGCCTCCAAATTGAGACCGAACAGTGAACCCAAAGGCAGTGGACAGCAAATACGTTTGGACAATGAGGGAACCACCCGACCCCTAGTGCAGTGCTGGGGTTGTGGGGGACCCCACTACATTAAAAACTGTCCGCAGCGGAAAGGAGCGGACCAGCTGTCCCAGATTCATGAAGCCTCAACAGTTGGTGAAGTGGGACGCAGCTTGCCAAGGATTAATGCGGCATTGGAAGACCGTCAGGCAGAGTATCAGCCAACCATGGTCGAGTTCGAAGGTAATATCTCAAACCTTACTGTATCTGTTTTAATTGACCCGGGGGCTACACTGAGTTATGTAAGTCCAAAAGTAGTAGAACACTGTAAATTACAGCCCACTAAGTTTAAAAGTCCCTGGCTGGTGCAATTGGCCATGGGGGCCAAAAGGCGAGTGGTGTCTAAGATAAAGGATTGTTCCTTTACCATAGCTGGACAGCCAGTAACTGCAGATCTAAATATACTTCCTCTTGGCTCCTATGACATTCTTATTGGCATGGACTGGCTCGAAAAGCACTGGTCATTAGTGGACTGTAAGACTAAGGTGATCTACTTTAAAGATTCCCTGGGAAATAAAAAAGAAATGCAGGGAATTAAACGACCCATACAGGTACGGCCTATAACAGCAAATCAGCTGGTTAAATGTGTGCGGAAAGGATGCCAGATCTATGCAATCCAGGTGGGTTATGCAGATTCCAAAGATAAAGCAGCCATCTTGAATAACATCCCTGTAATTCAAGAATTCACAGATGTGTTTCCGGAAGAAATCCCTGGGTTGCCCCCAAAAAGGAACATAGATTTCACCATTGAGTTGGTCCTAGGGGCAGCACCGGTCTCCCGGGCACCATATAGAATGAGCGTACCTGAATTGACCGAACTAAAAATGCAGTTGCAAGAACTTTTGGACAAAAATTATATACGTCCAAGTGTGTCCCCGTGGGGAGCCCCAGTGCTGTTTGTTAAGAAGAAAGACGGAACCTTCAGAATGTGCATTGACTATCGTCAGTTAAATAAGTTAACCATTAAGAATAAATATCCTTTACCCCGGATCGACGAGCTATTCGATCAAGTGAAGGGTGCAACGGTGTTCTCTAAAATTGATTTGCGATCTGGTTATCACCAAATCCGAATTAAGGACGAGGATATCGCAAAAACAGCCTTCAGAACCAGATATGGTCATTATGAGTTCGTGGTTCTGCCATTTGGACTTACCAATGCTCCCGCAACGTTCATGTGCTTAATGAACAGTATTTTCCATCAATATCTAGACAGATTTGTGCTGATATTCATTGATGACATATTAGTGTATTCTCGCACTATGGAAGAACACAAGGAACATTTGAGAAAAGTGCTGCAGACTCTCCGAGAACATCAGCTATATGCAAAATTTAGTAAATGCGATTTCTTCAAGAAGGAAATTCAATATTTGGGTCATGTGATTACTAAGGAGGGAATTGCGGTAGATCCAGAAAAGATAAAGGCCATAATGGACTGGCCTGTACCAAAGGATGTGGCTGATATTCGATCTTTTATGGGTTTGGCTGGTTACTATAGAAGATTTGTGGAAGGATTCTCTAAGGTTGCATTTCCCATCACCTCATTACAGAAAAAGGGAAAAACATTCCATTGGACCCCAAGGTGCCAGCAAAGTTTCGAACAATTGAAGCATTTGCTTACCACGGCCCCTATCTTGAGAATAGCTAATCCTGATAAGGATTATGTGGTATGTACGGATGCAAGCAAAGAAGGAGTGGGTGGAGTTTTAATGCAAGAAGGCAAAGTAGTCGCTTACGAGTCTCGGAAATTAAAGGAACATGAGCAGAAATATTCTGCTTATGATTTGGAGCTAACCGCTGTCATCCATGCCTTAAAAATGTGGAGACACTACCTTGTGGGCAGGAAGTTTTTACTGCTCACTAATCATCATAGCCTGACCAACTATTTCAGTCAGCCCACTTTGAACGCTCGACAAGCACGATGGGTGGATTTTCTGAGCGGTTTTGATTTTGAAATCAAACATTTGCAAGGGAAGGAGAACCGGGTAGCAGATGCCTTAAGCCGAAAGGTGCAACATTTGTATGAAGTTTTTGTTAGTAATTGGAAGAGCCCTATTTTAGAAATGGTCAAAGAAGTTTCGAAGCAAGATGTCAATTACCAGCAATTAAAATTACAGTTACAACAACCTGTTGAATTGACAAGCTCATCAGATTATGAGTTGGATGAATCGGGAATGATATATTTCAAACGAAGACTGTATATACCCAATCAGGAAGGAGTTAAAAATCTCATCATGGACGAGTTTCATACCAGCCACTATGCGGGGCATCCAGGATATCAGAAAATGGTTACTGCCATCCGGAAAGAGTATTTCTGGCCAGGAATGAAGAAGAATATTGTTGAGTATTTAGCCCGATGCTTGGAATGCCAGCAGATTAAGGCAGAACACCAACATCCAGCGGGATTACTGCAACCCCTGCCGATTCCAGAATGGAAATGGGAAATCATCTCCATGGACTTTATTACGGGATTACCTAAGACAAAAAAGAACAACGATTCTATTATGGTAGTAGTGGATAAACTGAGTAAAGCTGCAAACTTTATACCAGTACAGTCCACATTTAAAGCCACACAAATTGCTCATGTTTTCATGAAAAATGTGTTTAAACT